>CM046386.1:2393136-2493136 GCA_025413485.1 Ficus microcarpa
TGTTGGGATCTAAATGTGCCATAAGGATAGAAAATCAATATCAGGGATTTTTTGTAAATATGACATTTTGATATTAATAAGAGGAGGTTATTCATGTTTAATAAGTTGTGTCCTATTTACTTTCATTTGTTGATTGTATGATTATTTTGAGCAAATATAAAATACTCCTAGACTATTGGTAATATATCGAATTACCATATATATACGGGGTATACATAGAAGACGTGGTAATTTGATAACAGTCTAAATAAATAGTCCGTAATCGATGGAATAAGATTTGGGGATCTTATTCATGATAAGATTGTAAGGTTGTCTACTTCCTTGGAGGAATGATTTGTCTTGACCATCGGATAGGTTCCGAGTAGAAATTTTAATGTATACCAGTATTGAGGTATGACATTGGATTGGACCTAAAGTGTTAATTGATTCAGTTTAATAATTCCGTTTATAAGAATCAATGATGCTTTGATTATCATCCTGCATTAATCTTAATCCTGAAATGATTACTTGAGTTCGTATCCATGACTTATGTACTTTGATGCACTAAAGGTGAAACACTGTTAATTCACAGTCAATATACTTGTGTTTTGGGTGTATGACTTATGGATGGAGAAATCAAGATTTATAGATATGAAATCCATAGCTATCTTAACGATAGTAAATGTTGTCTACTTAAAGACATTATTCGGGGATTGAAAGATAGTATAACAAGATCTTGGCCATCGGTTTACTTTGTGTTCTCTGATGGTTTACCAATTGTATGGTTTTACAATTGGTGATTCTTTCAATGGAGAATAATGCAATTTTAAGTTAAAATGATTGTAAAGGTAAAACGGAAAAAGTCCTTAATTCAATTATGGATAACATATGGGGATGAAGCAAGCGATGAATAAATCATGTAAGAAGCACTACGTGAGAGAGCTTTCGTAATGTGGTATGTAAACAGGAGTTCAGCTTCAAACTTTTAGTGGAATAATTTTGAAGTTGATAATTGATGAATAATTAATATGGGATTAATTTTTCACAATTATAGGAGCCTCTTTACATATTTCCATCGAGTCCCTCTTTAGCTCATATAGTTCTGTCTAGCATCTCGGGATTTGTTCCTAATGAGATCGGTAAATTTAAATGGAATTAGTAATGTCTATTAAGACATGGTACTTTCTAACATGCAATTCAGAAAGAATTGGACATGTGAAATTTGTAGACAACTGATTTGTCAACATGTGATTGGTTAATTTGAATTTTGGAAATAAGATTGTGTTTGAATTATTTAATTTTGGAAAACAAAATTTTTGTCTCCTAATTAAAAGAGGTGCACGGTTTTTAATTGTGTGGAGTGAAGAAAATTTTGTTTCAAAATTATTCAAATATATTACTAACATTAAATTATTAGTTGATTTAAATAATGAAGATTATTTCATGGATTTTTTTTCCTAATTAAACGAGGTGCATGGTTTTTGTGAGGAAATAAAATTTGAAATATTTCATTGATTTAAATTAATTAATATGGATAATATTTGTGGAAAATGTTTATTCAAATATGTGAATCTTATTTAAATTCAAAAAGGTTTAAAAGAAATTTGAATCTGGATAGGACTAGGATCTTTTAACTAGTCTAGATTCTTGACTTAAAATTTGAACCACCAATCAATATTTATCTCCTTGTGGCCGAATTTTTGAGGATTGATTTCCTCTTGGAAAAACATTTTTAGGTTCAATGAATCTAGCCCTAAAGTTGTATGATCTTTTGGTTCAAAATTTATCTGGAAAAATAATTATTAATTATTTTTCAAGAAGGAGATAAATTTTGAAAAGGATTAGACTTCTATATAAAGGCTAGGAGTTCTTGAAAAACTAATTTTTGATATTTTTAAAAGGTAAAAACGTTTTTTGGGAGAAAAAAAAATTGGGTTTCTTCCACATCAAAAATTCGGCTATCTTGTGAGAGAGAAAAAGTAAGAAAATTCCATTAAATCAAAATTGTGAGGAAGGTTAAATTGAGTGATTATTTTCATAGGAGATTAACCGGTTCTTGTTTTGTACTTTTGAAGAAAGAAGTTGGATCATATTCTCAACGAGAATCATCGAAATTGAGAATGAGGGATCTAGACTTCGGAAAGCATTACCGGTCACTTAGATTCATAGAACGTGTGCCCACACATACTCTGAGATGTGGAACTCGAGAATAGTAGAGAAGACACGTTGCTCAAACGCTCTAGTAATTCCGGAATCCAAGAAATAAGGTACGCTTGATCATGAATTTAATTTATTATTATATGCATCATGAGCTTCTTTTCCGAATTGGCATAAAAATTTTAAAACTTCCGCTGTGCCGTAACTCTAATACCGGATCCGATTTTTCCAATAGAAGCATGTTCACCAATTCATATGATAGGACTAAGACTTATGTATGAAATGATTTATTAAGTATGCTTTAAGATAAGAACAAGTTTTAAGAAAATTAAGTTAGTTGGCAAGATAAGTTGCCTTGTATCGTACCGACCCATACTAGGTCGGGTTTGGTCTATGGTTTGAGTTGGACTGGGCTGGCCGGCCCAACCACTCCATAGCTACGCGCCATGGTACGTGCACTTATGTTAAGGGATCCATTAGTATTGTCACGCCCCTACTAGCCACCCTAAGACCCACGCGGTGTCTGACCACGCGAACCTGGGGTTGGGTTCGGTTCGTAACAATTACTTACTTACTTGCTTGACATGACATAAACATTCTGCATAACATGTACATAACATGAACATACTGCTTAACCTAACATGGAACGTACTACATGCTTAACATGCATGGACATACGGCATAACATCATATCACATACTACATAACATGTACATACTGCATGACATAACATATTGCATAACTAAACATACTATATAGCATCATGAAATCCTATTCATGATTTCTTAACACATCATATGCAACTAACATGTGTTCATGCCGTAGGCGGAATTGTACTTATCTTTCCGTCCTATGTTCTTGCTTAACTGTCCCTTCCTAGTGCTGTTCCACTCCTGGTACAGCTGCAGGTTCTGCCTGCTTGACAAGGACATAATCTACTTAAATCTCGTGAAAATGCTAGAAATCTATCCAACATGTTTACATGATCTTGGTTGTATGTCCCCTTATGCGCAAAACGTCTAACTTGGTTACCAACGGTAACCTGGCGTGCTAAGCCAAACTAACCTCTAAGGGTTGCTTATCTTAATCTGAAACTATCGGGTCATATCTGATAACCCTTTAGTTGAGCTAAACGGTATCCCTTAGGGTTACTTTGGATAACCCGTAAGGATAAACTAACTCTATGCTATTAGTCAACCAAAAGTCAACCATGGTCAACTTTGGTCAACTATAGTCAACTATGGTCAACCCTCTATGGTCAACCTTTCGGGTCTCGGGCTTGACTCGGTAACTCGGGCATATCCCCCGGTTACCATACGTGAACTAAACGTGAGCTAAAACTTTGCTTGAAAAATCATTTTTCCATACTTGGAAAACACTTAGGAATAAATCCCAAAATTTCACATTTTCTTTTAAAATTCTTAACTTAATTCATAAAATCCAAACTCATGGATTTATGCTTCGTAAAATCATTTTAGGTCGAAAACCGTCATTGGAACGATTTTCCGAGTCAAAACACTTGTTTGAGGTTGAAAAACCAATTTTCTAAAATCATTTGTTAAACTTGTGGTGCAGGGATTTCGGATTCCCTGAGCACCCTTCATAAAACAATTTTTGTTTTAAAATCGGTACGTAATTTGAAAAAGTTTTCTTCACAAAAGTTCTAGCTCTCGAAAAATGCTAAAACTTTCGTGTTTTACAAAACTCCTAATTCGGCCTAGTTTCATACCAGTTTTGAGTTGAAACTGGCTGACTCCTGGAACGAACTGGGTCTGGGGGCTTAATTGCTTAGCCACGGGTTTTGGCATTTTTGAAGGCCATTGGAGCCTTATTTTGGAAAACGACTCATGCAACCTCCTAGAAAAAGTTGTTCTGGACAACTTTCATGTTTTACGTTTTCCCAAATTCGGCCTCTAAAGGCCTGTTATTTTTCGTTTACGAAAACTGGGTAGATTAATCCGAACCCACCAGTTTCGTGCTTACTTGATTTTACGCGTCCTACTTCGTGGAATCTAACTCAACCGATCACTCGGGAGCCTAATTGAACAACATGCAATGTTAACTAACGTCCCACATGTGTTGACATGTCATCCCCTCGTGGCCATGCAAACCAAATCCGGACTACTTAAACCTAGGTTTGCATGTGTTCTAGGGTTGCATAACATGGATTCGGCATCATACAAACCAAACCGAAGCTAGGTCTAACCTCCTAGCATTCATGCCACACACGGCTGCACCTAGGGTAGGGACAATACTAACCAATTTTTTATGCAAACAAAGCATTCATGCAATCATAAAGCATAGCACACATGCACACAAAAATCATGCATACTAACTAGCTAAACATACACCCTAATCAAGCATCACACCTCTAGCTAAGCATAACCAAAATTAAATGAGCTTAAGCCCTTACATTCTTGCTTGAAAATACATCATAAATAACCAATTTAAAGCTTGAACCAAAAGCTTTAGGGTTTAGGGCTTTACCTCACAAAATCCGGAAGTTGGTTCACACTAAGGGAGCCGAACTCCCTTGGCTTGCTTGGCTGTCCCTTTGTAGCCGACTCTCCCCCACCAAAGGGGCTCCAATTTCAGCCATGCACACATACAAACATACCATAAATAATCCATCAACTTTGCATGGAAATTTCTTAAAAAAAATCAAGGGTTTACCTTGACTTACCCATGGGTTTGGCTATGGTTTGTGAACCGAAAATCCTGTCCCCTTTGTTGGCTGCTCTCTTGCTCGGTTTTGGGCTCCAAATTGCACCAAAAATTTTCACCATCTTTGGTGATTCATTGCTGCCAAAGCCGAGCCTCTTGGCTACCCAAACCCATGAATTTTCCTCTTCTTATTTCAGCCCTTCCTTGGCCGAAACCCATCACCCACCAAGCACCAAAACTCTCCTTGGCACCTAGGTTGGTTTCTCTTCTCCATGCTCGGCTACACACCAAGGTTGGACCCGAAAATTTTTCTCACTTTCTCTCCTCACTAACCCACGGCTGCTGGCCATGAAATCTGGAAAAATTTTCTAGATTTCATGCTCTTGTTCCATGCTCAAAACCGAGCACTCCTATGTGGATCACTCATGAGATTTTCCAACTTTTGGCTTCCTTTTTTTTTTCTCCCTCATGGTCTCGGATTTTCTGGGGAAAATTGGCCAGAAATTGGCTGGTTTTCTGGAATTTCCAGCAGCAAAATATGTCCACAATGGGTCTATTTATAGGCATTTTTCAAACTTTTGAAAATTGCATTTTGACCCCTAAAGTTTCAAAACTTTTGACTTGTGTCCCAAGGGTGGCCGGCTGTCTTCAGCTCATCAACAGCTAGCATGGTGATGTCATGGCTGATGTCACTTGCTTACATCATCGCTTACCTCACAATTTTCTAAAATTGCACTTTTGTCCCCAAAAAATGGAAATTCTTGCAAAAATGCCCTCTAGGTGTCCGATTGTCCTAAAAATCAACACACCCATCTTATTTTATGATGTCATCATCTCGGTGACTTCATACGCTCATATCGTCAAATTTCTAAAATTTACACTTTTGCCCCAAAAGTGAAAATTTTTGCATTTATGTCCTTAAACTTCATAATTGGCCATAATGCTTGTTTTTCAAGCAAATATCATTCTTTTCATGATTTTATGTGATTTTCTCATACTTGAATCACATATTTTCTAAAATTACATTTTTGCCCCGAAAGACAAAAATCCTTTCATTTTCACCCCCAAAAGTGGCCGGTCCTTATTTCTGCTTGCAAGGCAAGTCATTACCTCATGTTGACATCATCTAACGACGTCACTGAACATACTTCACATATTTTTCAAAATTTACACTTTTGCCCCAAAAGTGAAAATTTTGACATTTTTGCCCCTGAACTTTGACCCGTCCTTTTGGGTGACTTCTTGACTGAAAATGTCATTCTTGACCTTAACTAATGCTAGAGATGCTTGATTTCTAGGGTGTTTCTACTGTCTACTTGGGCTATCCCGCCCATATTGACATATTTTGCAGTATTTTCTCATACTGCATCATTTTTCACTGTCGAGTCAACCGTTGACCACTTTTGGTCGAACTTTGACTTTCTTGGTCAAAGTTAACTTTTCCGATCAAACTTTGACTTTTTCGGAACTGCGTCCTAATTCGTCCTTTTCGACCTGAAAGGGCGTTTTCTATCCTTAAAAATCTGTTCTAAGTCTTATTGAGCCATAAGACTTCGTAAAACGTGTGAAAAATTCTTAACTGAGTTTTTTTTTTTCCGTAAACATCTCAACATATGCTCATAATTCCTCTTTTTGAAGGAAAATGGCAACATGAAATTCTAGGTATCACAAGTATGTTAAGCTAAGAAAGAATAATAAAGCATAAATGATTCTGATTCATGCATTGTTAAGTTTTATTTTTGCGGATGTTAAAGTTGTACTTGCTGAGTAAAAGCTCACGTCTTACGTCTATGTTGTAGGTAAACAACCTAGCAGCAATCTTTGATGCAAGGTGGTGGAGCATGGCACTGCTAGCTGTGAAATTTGGGATGGTGGCCGCTACGCGTTTAGTTTACGACATGTGTATTATTTTATATTCAAAGGATTATATTTAGTAAACGTTTATAAGTACGTAATTATTCGTATGAGTGCACGTTGTAAAAATGGAAAAAAATTCACTAATTAAGTAAGTAAGTAATTATGTAAGATAAGTACGGTAACGGCCTACGTTAGGTAGGTTGTTACATCTTCTACGTGGAGGATCTGTTTCACGACCACTCTGTTACGCTCCCTTACTACGTAGGGCCGTCACGCTCTACTTACTTACTTAACTTTACTTGAAAATTAGGAATATATTATTTTTTTTTTAAACATACTTATAAAAACATTTGCCATTAGCAATATATCTTTACCATTTAAGTAAAAGTTTACTTAAGGTATTTAGTTCCAAAATACCAATAAGCATAATTTGTCTTTATCATACATGCTTATATACAAAACTTCTTAACTCAAAAATCGGTTGCGGAAACTATGCGTAGTGGTATCCATACCGCCTTCGTCTGCCGCCACACCGCTCCAACAATGCCCAGCATTAAGCTGCGAGTTTCTTACCTACAGTATGAAATATAACTTGATGAGCTTTCGCCCAGTAAGCACAAACATAATCTCACAAAACATTAAAACATCTTGAAAACATTCATCAACATATGCATATGCGTGAACCATTTATGTTCCATTTATGCATTTCTTTTAACTTACTTATCTTTCTTATGGGCCCTATAGTGTACGTACCATCATTTATTTAGCGCGCCTCCAAGTTACATATAGGGGTTGCAAGGTCCCTAACTGCTCTGGGAACATTGGGTGATTACACCCTCCCGCATCAACGAGAAGGTGAATTCTTTACTTTAACATGAAAAATCCTCCACCTTGGGGGAGGTCGGTACGACACTTTACTTGTGATTTCTTACCATGTTATTTATCTTTAGTGAGCATACCTTATGATGTCACTATATGATAACACTTTTTATCTCATTAATAACATGGCATGACATTCTTTTCCTTCATGGCATTTGCAAACATGACATTTTTATATACATGACATTTTGCAAATATAGCACTTTTATAATCTTTTGTAAAAATAGCACTTTTTATAAACATAGCATTTTGCAAGAATAACACCTATTATAAACATGGCATTTTGCAAAAATAGCACTTTTCATAAAACATGGCATTTCATAGATATAGCACACAACATATTGCAGCATATTTGAAAACCACATACTTGAACATAATTTATTAGTTTTCATACTGCAGGTGAGGTTTGTACTTACCTCTAGTGCCGTATCCTTACAGTTGCGTTCCTTAAATTATCGGTAACGGCAATTCACTTTCCTGATATACCAAAAATATAGGATCAGGATCCTTTTCGTAAGGTGTTGGTGACCTACCAACACTCATACCTACTTTTGGTTGTATGTCCCTTATATATGATATCCATTTTGGCCACTTTAATCCCCATTCTCTATCGAACTTCGATTAATCCTTAAGAGGTTATGTTGGGTAACCTTTTTGGTTAGAGCCTTGATCCATTATTGGGCTTTGCTCATATATCCTTGTTATTGGGTTACTTCCATTAACCCTTTAAATCTTAGCCCAATTATATATGTGGGTATCCCTTTGGGTTATGTTGGGTAACCCTTAAGGTTAACCTTAATTAACCTTGGGTCAACCTTTTGTCAACCCTTGGTTATCCTTGGGTTTGTAACTCAGATATAATATCCGGTTACCGTTCGTAATCGGCTTATTTACCAATTTTTTTACCTTAAAATTCCTCTTTCTTATTTTTGGAAAATCTTGTGTAATTTACTTCCAAAAATCCTTCATTTTGCTTGTAAAAATTCCAACTTCTTTAATTAGAAAATACTTTGGCTTAATCTCATTATTTTCTTTAACTTGTAAACTCTTGGTTAAAACCCTCTTTTTCTTTAACTTCGGAGAAAAATGTGAATTTTCAAACCCGAGCCCTTAAAATTCATGGTTTTCGAAATAAATCTTTTATGAAATCATTTGGGGTCGGAAACCACCTTTGGAACGGTTTTCGAAGCTAAAATAACCATTTAAGAGTACTTCACAATTTTTCTAGAAAATATTTTCGTGAAACTCATGTGCAAGATTTCGGACTCCCTGCGCATCTCCCACGAAACGCGCCCAGTTTAAAAATCGGCTTGGAATTTGTAAAACTTGTCTTCAGGAAAGTTGTAGCTCTCGAAAAATGCTAAAACTTTCGTGTTTTAAGAAAAATCCAATTCGGCCTAGATCAGTACCAGTTTTTATTTGAAAACGGGTTAACTCTGAAAAACTGGGTGAAGGACGTCCCAGGGTTCAGCCACGGGTTTTGGGTAAAACGGAGGCTGTTGGAGCCTTATTTCGAGATTTTGTCTATGCTGTCCTCTAGGAAAAGTTGTTCCGAACAACTTTCATGTTTTGAGTTTTACCTCATTCGGCCTCTAAGCGCCTTGAAATTACCCTTTCCCGAAACTGGCCAGATTCGAATCCGAATTGGCAGTTTCAGTTCCTCTCTTCGGTTTACGTCCTATCCGCGGAATCTATCTCGACCGATCACATCGGGAGCTTATACAACATCAAGCAGCGCTTCTAACATCCCATTGCAACCCATAAATCCATCTCATTCAACTCATGCAACCCAAATCCGAAAATTAAAAAGACTAGGATTACTTGGCTCTAGCACATGCATCATCACATACAAGCATCACAAAATCCATCCCTAATCTAGCATGCTCTCATGGCTGCCAATGGCAGATTTTTGGCCTCATCTTATGGGACATACAACCTAATTTCTAGCATGAAAAATCCATCATTTTCAAGCACAAATTTTAAAGCAAACAAGCATCAAAAATCAGCCAACCAAACCCTAACCTTATCAAGCACACACACCAACAACAAGGGCAGAAAATTAAAGTGGACTTATGTCCTTACAAACCACTTGAATCAACATCAAAAATACTCAAATAAGACTTGATTTCAAGGTGGTTTAAGAGATTTACCTCAAACCCGAGTTAGGGTTTTGAAATCCCAAAATCATCCTTCCTTCCTCTAGCCTTCTAGTCTCACGGCTTTGTCAAGGAAATGGCATCCAAAAATTTTATTTTTGTTAGCTATATTGCTCTACCAACCGAACCTAAATCAAGAAAAGGATCCAAGTTTTCTCTTACCTTTTCTCCTCCTCCTCTTGCTCGGTTTCCTTCCCAAAAGCTCACCAAAATTTTCTCAAGTTCTCCTTGCTCTTGGTTGCTCACGGTTTTGGTACAAAAAGTGCACCAAAAATTTTCTTCTTGGTTCCTTGCTAGACCTCTCAAATCCGAACCTCTTGACCCAAAAATTCTCCAAGTTTCACTCACCCCTTGTTCCTCTTTCTCTTGCTCGGCCAACTCCCCAAAATCCACAAGAAATTTTCCAATCTCTCTCTAGCACTCTCCCTTGCACAAATCCGAACTCTCTAGGATGAAAAACCCAAAAACTTTTTGAATCTCTCTCTCTCTCTCTCTCCCTCTTGCTACCGAGTATCACAAGGAAAATGAGAGCTTTTGGCTCACTTTGATAAGGAAAAGAGAAGAGAAAAGATGAGATGTCTTGAATGACTAGAGTGGTTGCTTTCTTGTCATTCAAGGCTTTAGTCTTGTCTTTCTTTTCTTTCCTTGCAGCCGGATCCAAGGGAGCTTAAGGGGGGTTGTGTTGCCGAAAGTGAAGGGTGAGAGGGGGAGACAAGGCAGCCGGATTTGTGGAGGAAAAAGGGAAATGGGTTAGCTTATTTTAATGGCTTGTTGACCAACCCTTTTTCCTTAAAAAAAAAAAACTTTTTCCCATGCTCCCTTTTTTTTTTTTTTCTTGGTGCAGCCGAACATGATGGGGAAGAGGGAGGGCTGCAGCCGGATTTTTGGGGTGGAATGGACAAGATATTTAGTTCATTTTTTAAACAAAAAGTGACTAGACTTGATTGACAAAAGTGGTTCAACTTTTTCCTTGATTTAAGGCTTGATGTCTAGTCTTGTTCCCATTTTTTTTTCATTTCCTTGCTTGTCCATTACTGCTGCCGACCAAAGGGGAGGGGGAATGGCTGCCACTAGCTTGCTTGGATGAGTGGGAAAATGATGTCAAGAAGCATGGCAAGGTGTCCTTGCTTGGTTAGATTTGAGAGACCACTTAGTTACTCTAACCAAACCAATTTCCTTTCTTTTCTCTTCTAGTTGGCCGGACATTATGGAGGGTAGAGGGCTGCCGGATTTTGTGGTCTTGAGTTAGTGGAGAATGATGTCAAGGGTTGATGTCATCTTCCACTAGCTCTTCCAAGGCCTTGTTTGGCCATCTCGTTCTTTCGCAGCTCCTTTAACGCTCTACCGTTATTTCCAACACTGTGATGAGCATTCTTATTTTATTATTTGATCCAAAAATTCTTCCATATAAATTTGGACCGAAAACTCTCTTTCTCCAATTTTTCGGAGCCCTTTTTGCCCTTAATTCTTTTTCGGTGTGCTTGATTTTTCTATGGTAGATTTATGGCTTATAAAACTTCATTTTCGGAGATTCTTTCCATATTCCTTCGTCATACTTGTAAAGTCGACGTTGTGACCCGTCCCGGTCAAACTTTGACTTTTTTGGTCAACCCTTTGACTTTTTGGTCAAAGTTGACTTTTTGGTCAAACCTTTGACTTTTGTAAAATTTCATCCTTTTCCGTTCTTTTTCCTTTAAAAACCTCATTCTTGGCTTGTAAAACATTAATTGAGTCTCATAGTCATCAAATGAGGACTCGAACATTGTTTAAATAAAATTATGAATTTCTCATTATTATTCATAATTTTTCATATAACACATCATAAATACATAAATTAGACTCTAATTCCTTATGAACAAGGAGATTACAAGTCTTCAAAATTTCGGGTCTTACACACTGTTACTTGATGGGAGTAATTATCCCTACTGGAAGGCTTGTATCAAGGATTTTATCAAGGCACTTAATGAGAAAGCTTGGCGTGCTATTTTAACTGGTTGGGAGCATCCTACTACCAGGAGATGAGGGTAAATCTATACCCAAACCAGAGGAGGCATGGTCCAATGATGAAGACCGATTGGCAAATAACAACTTCAATGACCTAAATTCAATCTTCAATGTTGTTGATGCCAATTAGTTCAAGCTAATTTCCACTTGTGAAACTATCAAAGTGTAATAACCGAAAAATTTCTACGGACTCGTGATTTCCTTATACATGAGAAATTTAAGTCCATGCTATGTGTTTATGTAATGTTTCATGAAAGTTATGAATATCAATATGAAATTCATAATTTTATCAGAAAATGTTTGAGTTCTCATTTAATTAGCTATGAGACTCAATAAGTAAGTTGCTTAGTCAAGCATATGACCTTTTGAGCACAAAGGGAAGAAAACTCCATGATTTTATGTTGGTCGAAGTTTGACCATAAAAGTCAAAGGTTGACCAAAAAAATCAAAGGTTGACCAGAAAGGTCAAAGGTATAACGGTACTGTTATATGAAAAGCAGTATGGAAAATATACTGTGAAAAACCGTCATTACGGACAAGATAGCATGAATAAGATATAAAACCACCATAGAAAAATCGAGCACACCAAGTAGGAAATTAAGGGCAAAAGAGCTTCAAGAAATAAGAAAAATTTTATACAATCCATTTTTACACAGATAAATTTTGGACTGCATTCAGTGTAGAATACTGTTATTGGTTGATAGCAGTATTGAAAATATCTGTGTTAGCATGAAAGTGGACTGCATATCAAGGAAAAAGCCAAACAAGGCCTTAGGGTGATGACATCACCTCACCAAGAATTATGACATCATTTTTATTTAAAGAAATTGTGGAAAGAAATCTAGGCCACCTTGCAGCCATAATGGCCGGCCACTTGGAGGACTTGTTGGCAAATATTTTAGCTCCAAGGGTTTCTAAGCAAAGTTTGGATTAAAAATAAATCCAAAATTTATTTAATTTTCACCCATAAATAGGTGCAAGGGGAGGGCGCATTTTGGCTCAAAAAATTGGGAAAACTTCCCTAGACCATGCCAATATAATTCCTCACTCTCTCCCCCTAAAAATCCGAACTCAAAGGGATCGAGAAGGAAGAAAGAAAAAAAAGCGAAGCAAAGGAAATTGGCTTGTAAGGAGTGATCGGATTTTGGGTGGGAACCAAGCCAAAGTGGTCGAAAATTTGGGACCCCATTTGGAGGGGAAGGCCGGCTGTGGAGGTGCCAAGGAAAAAGGGGAAAAGTGGAGCCAAGCAAGCCAACTTCTTGAATTGATTAAGGTGAGCCTCTTTGGACTCTAGGCTTTTCAATTCAAGTTTCAATTTGGAAATTTAAGTGTATTTCAAGTTGGTTTGTAAGAACTTAAGCTCAATTTAATTTTCATGCCCTAGTTTAGAATGTAATACCTAGTTTTTCAATATTACTATTTCCTCTAGAAGGAATTAAATGTGTACCATGGAGGTATTTATGAAAAAAGCTCGATTAAGAGTTTTTGTCAAGTTTTGTGAGTTCTTATGATTCTATAAGACTCAAAATTGATTGCTTAGACTAGCAAGTGACCCTTTGAGTGAAAAAGGGAGAAAATTTCCATGATTTCATGTTGGTCAAAGTTTGACCGAAAAAGTCAAAGTTGACCAAGAAAGTCAAAGGTTGACCAAGAATGGTCAAAGGTTTGACTATGCAGTATTATGACAAAGCAGTATGGAGATATACTGCAAAAATCGTTTTTACGGGCAGGATAACATGAATAGGAATTAAAACCACCTTAGAAAAATAAGAAAATTTTTATATAGTCTATTTTTACACAGATAAATTTTGAACTGCAGTACAGTATAAAAATGCTGTGTATAAGTGAGCACAGTATTGGAAATATCGGTGTAGCTAAAAAATTGACTGCATATTAAGAAAAAGGGCCAAACAAGCCCTAATGATGCTTACCTCACCTTATCCTCAAATTATGACATCATAAATAGTTAAGCAAAATTTGGAAAGTATTATGGAGTGTTCTAGACAAGTCTTGGCCGGCTACCTATGCACCCTTTTGTGCAAAATTTTGATTCTCCAAGGACTTTTATGCAATTTTAAAGAGTTCTCCCACACTTATAAATAGGTGATGAGAGGTGGTCAATTTGTTCACCAAAAATTGGAAAATCTAGCAAAACTTTGCCCATATTTCTCCTCAAAATCCGAACTTGAAGAGGCAAGAAAGAAGAGAGGAAAATTAAAAATTCAAAGGGAGAACCCTAAGGAAGTGGTCAGATTTTCACCAAGAAACCCAAGAAAAAGTTTGAAAAATTTTTGAAACCCATTTTAGGCCAAGTGGCCGGTTGTGGGAAAGAAATAAAGGGAAGAGAAAGTGAAGAGAGAAAGGAGGTGGAGAGTGGCCGAATTTGTGAGGAACAACCAACCAAGTGACCAAAATTTTTTGGTGCCCATTGGAGGGTGGAAAGGCCAGTTGTTGGAAGACTAAGGGGGGGAGAGAATTTTAGACCCAAACCCTAACCTACTTTTAGGGTTGACCAAGGTAACTCTACTATAATCCTAAACTCTTTAATTAAGCTTCAATTTGAAATTTATATGTATTTCAAGTTGAAAATTGTAAGAGCATAAGCTCAATTTAAATTTATTGCCCTAGTTTAGAATATGAAGGTTTTGTGCTTGATTAGGTTAAGGGTGGTTTGATTTATGAGCTTTGCATAATTATATGCTTATGCTTGTTTGATTATTAGGGTTTGCATGTCATATGTTTGATAAGTTGTATGTCCCCAAAATATGTTCAAGTATGATTTCGAATGGCATGTTAGATTGCTAGAATAGAATTTGAATGAATGGTATGGTTTGATGCAACCTAGAACCATGCAAACCCTAGGTGAAGGCAATTTCGTTGATGGTTTGCATGGACATGATTGGGTCACATGAATGTTGAATTAGGACGTTAGAAAACGCTGCATGTCTGCTTTCTAGGCTCCCGCGTGTTTGGTTGAGTTAGATTGCGCGAAATAGGGCGTAAAACGAATTTAAGAGCGAAAACTGCCAGTTCGGGTACAAACTGGCCAGTTTTCTGGAAAGTGAAATTTGAGGCCTTTAGAGGCCGAATTGGGAAAAACGTAAAACATAAAGTTGTAGAGAAGGGTTTTTCCTAGGGGGCAACGTGAACAGTTTTTCAAAATGAGGTTCCAACGGCCTCGGTTTTTACGAAAACCCGAGCCTGACCGTGCCCAGGTTTTATGCACGGCCAGAAAGGTTCAACCGGAAATAAGAACATATTAGAGTCCGAACTGGATTTTCTGCAAAACACAAAAGTTGTAGGGGTTTTTGAAAGCTAAAACTTTCGTGACTACAACATTTTCCAATTCAATATGGATTTTTAAATAGAAACGGATTTCTAAAAACTGTGTAGGAAACAGGAAATTCCTGCATAGGATTTTCTAAAATCAACGTAGAAAAAAAGAGTATTTCCAATGTTTTGACTATGAAAACTATTCCAATGGCAGTTTTCAGCCCTTGATGATTTTATAAAGCCCCACTTCAAGAACCATGAATTTTTATAAGTTAAGTAAAGGATTTTTTGAAATTAATTTACCAAATTTTCCAAGATAAGGAAAATGGGATTTTTAAAGCTAAAGTTTAGTAACAAAATGATGACGAATGGTAACCGGGAAGGATACCTGAGTTACTGGGCTTGGCCCCAAAACCCAAGTTTGACCCATAGAGGGTTCACCTTAGTTGACCAAAATGTTGACTTGGGTTGACCTAGATTGATCACCTTAAGGGTTACCCAATGTAACCCAATGGATTATGTATTAAAAAGGTTAAAACATAGGCCCAAGGTTAGGAAGGTAACCTAACCCTAATTATATGTATGTGGGCCTAGTACCCAAGGTTATCATATGTAACCTAATAAGTCATGATCCATGTTTGGTTAGACTTGAATAATAGGGTTACTTATTGTAACCAAGTAAAACATCTTGTGTGTAGGGGACATATAACTAAGATTATGTATGCATGTTGGTTAGGTCACCAACATTCTACGGTTATAACTATAGACCCTTACCTATGTCCTTCATCCAAGCAGGGGGTAGCCTGCAACTGTATCCTGACGTAGAGCAGCGTATTTCTGGACATAGTAGACGAGGTAAATACAATTCCGCCTATAGCATAGGCTTTGTTGTAATACTTGCCTAAGTTTGTTAGCTGTATGCTAAGAATCTATGTTCGATGTATGCTATGTTGTATGTTATATGTTGTATGTCGTATGTTGTGTTGTGATGCTAGAATACGATGTAGGTTATGTTAAGTTATGATGTGGCTATGGTTATGATGCATGCTATGTTAAAGTTATGTTACGATGTATGATAAGTCAAGCTCATGATGCATGCTATATAAGACTCTGTTATGACTAAGACATGAAGTATGTATGTATGATATCACGAGGTATATTCACAAATTCTCATGACAAGAATAAGATTAAAGTATGATATGATAGGTAAGCAAGATGGCAAGCAAGCTTGCCTATGTCGTACCAACCCGCGTTAGGTCGGGTTAGACTATGGTTTGAGTTGGAAATGGACTGGCCGCCCCAACCACTCCATAGTTGCGCGCCCAGTATGTACACTTATGTAAGGGGCCCATAAGCAAGATAAGTTATGAAAGTAAGTTAAGATTGAATAAGAAAGTATAATAAGAGCATAATCGGTTCATGCATATTTCATGCATATATTATGCGATGCTATGTTAAGTTATGACATGATATGTTAAGTTATGACATGATATGATATGCCATGATATGTTAAGTCAGGATGTACTATGATAGGTTATGTTTGTATTGTGTCGCGGTATAGTAGTTGTACTTGCTGAGGGAAAGCTCATTGCCTTACGTCTATGCTGTAGGTAAGCAGCCTACGAGCAACTGTTGATACAAGATGGAGGAGCGTGGCAGGGCGAGCTGTGAAATGTGAGAAGTAAAGCCGCTACGCGTTTTGGTTCTTTATGTATATTATTTGCTATTAGAACGTCTTTTTTTAATTATCGTTACACGCTCTTACGCACCGTATAAAAAAAAATTTCCGCTCTTTTCGCTAAATAAGTAAGTACGATATGTTAAGTATGCATGTATGTATGATAACAGCCTGTGCTAGGCGGGTCATTACAGAGTTGGTATTAGAGCGGTTTCCTGCTATACAATTTCACAGTCTACCTGCCATCGCCACCATCATTGTAAGTTAAATTTATATATATGCATAAATATTTATTATGCGATTATGGTATGATAGATTCGACGTTATGGATCCTGATCAGGTCGATAAAGATCGGGACGCAGCAATGTCTTTCTACGGGCTGCAACTTATGTTGTTTGATGGCATGCGACGGATAGTGTCATTTGCATTGTGGTTGTACGATATGGAGGCGATATTCCTATATGCCACATTGAAGCTCACCTATGGGTTTTATTAGCTAGCATATGCTTAGCAGCGGACACTAGATTATGGTGGATGACGCTATCGAGAAAATGATGCCTAGACATACATGGACAGACTTTCGGACCTTGTTGATCACATGTTTTGGACCATTACCAGATAAGGGAGCCGGTATGTCGTGTCGTGATCCCGAGATCTACCAGGATATACATCACACGCGATATTTTAGTTACGTAGTAGATTGGCACGCCTACCCTCATGAGTTAATGAGTCATTACTGTCATAAATTTTAGGAGGTCATGTTACCTCATATTCCGCAAGACCTGGACCGCCTAGAGCTGCAGGCGTTACATGTACTTTGGGAAGGGTTACCTCCCGAGATTAGACGATTCGTTCCAGCACTTATGGCTGGAATGACATTAGGAAATATGATAGACGATTACCGTCGACGACGCCGGTATTATGGAGCCATTATACGAGGTAGGCCTGGTATTTTCAGAGGACCCGATTCCAGCAGTTTCACTACAGGAGATACCGCCACAGAAGGCAGAGGTTGACACAGACGCCAAGGACGACCCGGACGAAATTTTATTTGACGATGGAAGTTGGGATGTAGACTTCAACGCTTTTTCCGTAGTCTCGATTGAGCACGTAGACTAGACTTAGGACCGACTCTCGTTAGATTATTCTTTTGACGATAGGACTGTACGAAGGTGTGATGGGACAGTGGTAGTCACTTCCATTGCAATTTTGATCATGTATGTAGAGTATGATGGTAAAGTGATAGACACTTCCATCGTAGTATTGACTATGTATATAAATTATGATGTACACAGTATGTACATACGATATTGTAAAGATGATGTACTTTTTGTAAGTGTACAAAAAGACAATGCAAGCATGAGATATATGTTAAGAAAGTGTTATGTTATGATTATGAATGCCATGTTATGATTAGTATCTGATGAGATACGATAATGCCATTATGTTATGGTATGATATGCATGATAAGTATCTGATGAGATACGGTGATGCCATTATGTTATGGTATGATAAGTACGATATGATATGATAAGTTTTGCATGAAAGAAAGGATATTAATAGTACGATAATATCTTTTCTTACGATTTAATAGGATTTTAGAATATGGTACGCCCGCGTAGAACGGTACCTTTAAATCCGCCAAGCCGGATATGGCAAATGTTGTAACAAATTTGTAACGGCAGTTGCTTGAACAGCAAAAAGAGACAAATAGGCTTCGAGAACAGATAGCTTGTATGAATTAGATGCCTCAGGTTAATGAGGTTCCGCCTCAAGGCAATCAGGTGCCCCCGGTAACACCTTCAATACCTGATGTTCAACCGGATGTTTAGCCAGAGATTCCATGGGATGCTGAAGTTCCGTTAGCACCTGCTGGAATACAAGTAAACCCACCGCTAGTACGGGAGGATCTATTGTATGAGTGATTTAGACGGATGAAGGCGCCTGAATTTGAAGGACCGATGGATCCCATAGCCGCTGATAATTGGCTAATCGACATCCAAGTCATTTTCGACTTTACGAGGCTCATAGAACAAGAAAAGGTTCTCTGTGCTTCTTTTGCTCTCAAGAAGGACGCAAGGCACTGGTGGATGACCGTTTAGATGCGTCGGGATGTCACGGCCATGAGCTGGCAGGATTTTGTGACCGAGTTTTGTACGATGTACTACAATAGGGAGGTCCTTGCCGCTCAACAAGACGAGTTCACGAGCTTAAGACAAGGATCAATGACAGTAATGGAAGCTGTCAAGAAATTTGAACAATTAGCCCGTTTATGCCCGGAATTGGTGCCGAGCGAAACGGAGAAGGTGAGAAGGATGATGAAAATGTTTCGGACTTACATTGCCAAGCAAGTGAGTGCTGGCAGTAGCCCACCTACCCTAGTATTCGACTGTGTAAGTCAGGCAATAAGAGCCAAATATTGGATAAACTAGGACAAGGAAGCAAGAGCTCAGATCTTTAAAGCTAAAAAGGAGGAGAAGGCTGTAGTGAAGCCAACACAGTCTCGACAAGGTTCGGAAGCGTACCCGAAAGGCCAAACCAGCAACCCTATGTAAGGTTCCAAACAGTTTGGGAGAAACAAACGAAAACGGAATTTTACTGGCCAGGGTCAGCAAAGGAACTACCCTCAGAAGAAGAATAACCAAGGGAATGAGGGTACCAACGCCAACTACCCGATGTGCACTAAGTGTGGAAGGAAGCACCCAGGAATGTGTAGGATATGGACGAATGCTTGCTACTTGTGTGGCAAGGAGGGGCATTATGTAAGGAATTGCACTCTAAACAGTGAGAACCAGAACCCTCCATATCCGAGCCGGAACACAAGTAGCCAATTGCATGCAGTCCAAGCGAGACTTGAAGGACCCTCGATTGCACAAGGCAGATTAGAGGCTCCTGAACCCCAAGCCAAGATTTACGCTTACACTAAAGGAGACGCTGAAGCAAGGACGTCGCACGTGGTGAAATGTTAGATTTCTATCGCCACATATGATACTATTGCTGTTGGAAAAATAGGATCCGATATCAGAGTTATGGTGCAGCGGAAGTTTTAAAATGTTATGCCATTTCTGGAAAAGAAGCTCATGATGCATATAACAATAAATTAAATTCATGATCAAACGTACCTTATTTCTTTGATTCCGGAATTGCTAGAGCGTTTGACCAACGTGTCTTCTCTACTATTCTCGAGTTCCACGTCTCAGAATGTGTGTGGGCACACGTTCTATGAATCCAAGCGACCGGTAATACTTTCCGAAGTCTAGATCCCTCCTTCTCAATTCTGATGATCCTCGTTGAGAATTTGATCCAACTTCTTTCTTCAAAACTACAAAACAAGAACCGGTTAACCTCCTATGAAAAATTATCACTCGGTTTAACCTTCCTCACAGTTTTGATTCAATGGAATTTTCTTTCTTTTTCTCTCTCACAAGATAGCCGAATTTCTTGATGTGGATGAAACAAAATTATGTTTTTCCCTTTATTTAAAAAACGTTTTCCCAAATAAGAAAATCAAATCATAGTTTTTCAAGAACTCCTAGCCTTTATATAGTATTCCAATCATTTTCAAAATTTATCTCCTTCTTGAAAAATAATTAATAATTATTTTTCTAGATAAATTTTGAACCAAAGGATCATACAACTTTAGGGCTAGATTCATTGATCCTAAAAACAATTTTTCAAAAGGAAATCACTCCTCAAAAATTCGGCCACACTTAGAGATAAATCATGATTGGTGGTTCAAATTTTAAATCAAGAATCTAGACTAGTCAAAAGATCATAGTCATATCTAGATTCAAACTTCTTTTAAACCTTTTCGAATTTAAATAAGATTAACATATTTGAATAAATATTTTCCATAAACATTATCCATATTAATTAATTTAAATCAATGAAATATTTCAAATTTTCTTTCCTCACAAAAACCGTACACCTCTTTAATTAGGAAAGAAAAATCCATGAAATAATCTCCATTATTTAAACCAATCAATAATTTACTGTTAGGAATATATTTAAACAATTTTGAAACCAAATTTTATTCCCTCTACACAATTAAAAAACGTGCACCTCTTTTAATTAGGAAAGCAAAAATTTTGTTTTCCAAAATTCAAACACAATCTTATTTTCAAAATTCAAATTAACCAATCACATGTTGACAAATCATTTGTCTACAAATTTCACATGTCCAATCCTTTATGGATTGCATGTTAGAGAGTACCATGTCTTAATAGACATTTCTAAATTCCATTTACAATTTACCGATCTCATTAGGAACAAATACCGAGATGCTTCGTGGAACTATATGAGCTAATAGAGGGACCCGATGGAAATATGTAAAGTGTAATATCTAGAAATTCCTGTTGCCATTTTTCCTTCTAAAAATGGATTATGAGCATATATGATATGTTTGCGAAAAAACTCAGTTAAGAGTTTTTCACACGTTTTACGGAGTCTTATGGCCCAATAAGACTCAGAATAGATTTTTAAGGTTAGAAAACGCCTTTTCAGGGCGAAAGGGGCGAATAGGGACGTTTTTCCGAAAAAGTCAAAGTTTGACTGAAAAGTCAACTTTGACCAAAAAAGTCAAAGTTTGACTGAAAAGTCAACTTTGACAAAGAAAGTCAAAGCTTGACCTAGAAAGTCAATGCTTGACCTAGAAAGTCAATTTTGACTAAGAGAGTCAAAGTTTGACTGAAAAGTCAACTTTGACCGAAAAAGTCAAAGTTTGACCGAAAAGTCAACTTTGACCCGAAAAGTCAAAGTCTGACCAAAAGTGGTCAACAGTTGACCCGACATTGGAAAATGCTGCAGTATTTAAAAATACTGTAAAATATGTCAGTATGGGCGGTATAGCCCAAGTAGACAGTAGAATCACCCGTAAAAATCAAGCATCCCTAGCATTAGTTAAGGCCAGACTGATATATTCAGTCAAGATATCATCCAAGGAGACCAATTTAGGTCAAAGGGCAAAAACGTCAAAATTTTCATTTTTGGGGGCAAAAATGTAAATTTTGAAAAATATGTGAAGAAAGCCGAGGGACGTTATTAGATGAGGTCTCAACAAGGAAATAATAAGTTTTGCAAGAAGAAATCAAGAAAAAAGCTACTTCGAGGGCGAAAATGTAAAGATTTTGTCTTTCGGGGCAAAAATGTAAATTTTGGAAATATGTGATTTTAATGGAAGAAAATCACATAAAATCATGAAAAGAATGATATTGGAATGAAAAGTAAGCATTATGCCAATTTTTGAAATTTTGGGGCATAAATGCAAAATTTTCACTTTTGGGGGCAAAAGTGTAAATTTTGAAAAATTGTCGAAACGAGCGTGTGAAGTCCCTAAGATGATTATATCATCAAATAGGATGGGTGTGTTGATTTTTGGAACAATCGGACACCTAGAGGGTATTTTTGCAAGAATTTTCAGTTTCGGGGGCAAAATTGGAATTTTTGAAAATTGGTGACATAAGCGCTTACCTCAGCCCTCCATCAGCAGACAGCTCAGCCCATTCCAGCCCCTTCCAGCAGCTTCCAGCCGTGAGTCACCATGGAGAAAAATCCAAAAATAAAGAGTTTTGGGGCCAAAGTTGAAATAAGCCAAAGTTTGATATTTATCTCTTTAAGCTATCTTGTGTGTCGACCATGGAGAGCTGGAATTGTCCAGAAACAGCAGCCAAACTTGCAGAAAAAAATTCGTGAGAGAGAAGGGAGAGAAAGAGCAAGTCAAAGCTTGGAAAAAAATTCATGTGTGATCCATGGAGGGTGTGCTCGGCTTTGAGCATGAACCAAAGGAGAAATTCTGGAAATTTTTCCAGAATTTCATGGCAGCCAGCCGTGGGAAAGATGAGGAGAAAGGGAAGAAAATTTTCAGCCAAAGCTTGGTGGTGTGCCGAGCAAGAGAAAGGAGAAGCAACCAAGGTACCAAGTGAGTTTTTGTGCCTTTGATGGTGGCTGTTTTCAGCCATGGAAGTGCAGTAAAAAGGGAGCAGAAAATTCGTGGGTATGAGGCTGATTGAGGTACGGCCAGGGCAGCAAGAAATCACTCAAGATGGTGCAAAAATTTGGGGCCATTTGGTGAGCCAAAACAGCGTGTTGGTGCAGCCAACCAAGGGACAGATTTTGGTTCAAGAAACCATGGGTAAGACATGGTAAAATTTCCTCAAACCCTAGAAATTTTCGTGTAAAAATTGAATGGAAATTTATGTGGATATTTGTGTGTTTCATGGCTGAAATTTGGAGCTTGTATGGTGTATGGAGTTTCGGCTGCAAGAGGAGGCAGCCAAGGGCAGCCATGGTGGAGCCAAGAAGTTCGGCCATGGGGTGGAACCAATTTGCCGAAATTGGTTAGGTGAGGAACCCTAACCCTAGCCTTGATTCAAGCTTTTAATTGAGCAATTTATGATGTATTTAAGCCATGGATTGTAAGGTTTAAAGTTCAGATTTTTATGGTATGCTTGCTAGGGTATGAGACTTGATTTAAGGGTGTATGTTAGCTAGATATGCATGCTAGGTTGTGTGCTTGTTTTTCTGTTTTGTGAGCTATGTTGTGCTTGATTTGTTGCTTGGTTTGCATGGATTGTATGGTTGATTATGTCCCTGTTATGGTGCTGCCGTGAGTGGCTGATGCTAGGGTGTTAGACTTGTGATTTCGGTTTGGCTTGTTGATGCCGAACCCATGCTTGTGCAAGCCCTAGACTAGTGTGCAAACCTAGGTTAAGTTTCGGGTTTCGTTTGCATAACCACGATGGGGAAAACATGTCCAAAGCATGTGGGACGTTAGATGACGTTGCATGTGTTTGTTTTAGGCTCCCGAGTGATCGGTTGAGACGTAAAAATAATGTAACACGAAACTGGCTGTAGGTTCGGATCTATCTGCCCAGTTTTCGTAAACAGAAAATAACAGGCCCTTAGAGGCCGAATTTGGGAAAGTGTAAAACATGAAAGTTGTCCAAAACAACTTTTCCAAGGGGGCAACGCGGGTTGTTTTCAAAAATAAGGCTCCAAAGGCCTTCAAAAACACCAAAACCCGTGCCTAAAACATTCACGTCCCCAGACCCAGTTTTATGGGTCAGTCAGTTTCAAGTTAAATCTGGGACGAATCTAGGCCGAATTAGGAAATTTGCAAAACACGAAAGTTTTAGCATTTTTCGAGAGCTAAAACTTTCGTGAAGAAAACTTTTTAAGATTACCCACTGATTTTGAGATAAAAATTGTTTTATCAAGGGTGCTCAGGGAATCCGAGATCCCTGCACCACGAATTTAATAAGTGAGTTTAGAAAAATTGATTTTCAACCTAAACAAGTGATTTGACCACGAAAATCGTTCCAAAGACGGTTTTCGACCTAAAATGAATTTACGACACATAAAACCAAGAATTTGGATTTTATGAACAAAGTTATGAATTTTTACACAAAAGTGAGAAAATTGGGATTTTTCCCTAAGTATTTTTCTAAGTATAGAAAAATGGATTTTCAAGCAAAGTTATAGTCACCCGTTAGCTTACGTATGGTAACCGGGGGTTATGCCCGCGTTACCGGGTCGTGCCCTAGACCCGAGAGGTTGACCATAGGGGGTTGACCACGGTTGACCATAGTTGACCAAAGTTGACTTCGGTTGACTTTTGGTTTAGAGTTAAATTATCCTCACGGGTTATCCAAAGTAACCCCGAGGGATATCGTTAGGCCTAAATAAAGGGTTATCAGATATAACCCGATAATTTCCGATATAGATTAGGAACCCTTAGAGGCTAGATTGGCTTAGCACGCCAGGTTACCGTTGGTAACCAAACTAGATGCTTTACACATAAGGGACATACAACCAAGAATCATGTAAACATTTTGGTTTGTTTACCTGCATTTTCACGATGTTAAGTAGAGTCTGTCCTATGTCAAGCAGGCAGAACCTGCAGCTGTACCAGGTAGTGGAACAGCACTGGGATAGGACAATCAGTCAAGAACGTATGACGGAAGGTAAGTACAATTCCGCCTACGGCATGAAAACATGTTAGTTGCATGAATAGGATGTCATGATTTATGATGATATGTAGTATGTCATGTTATGTATGTTCATGTTATGTATGTCCATGTTATGTATGTATGTATGATGTTGTGGTATGTTTATGTGTTATGAATGTTATGTGTTATGTTATGCTATGATGTATGCATGTCATGTAGTATGTTATGTATGATTACGTTATGCATGTTCATGTCATGTTATGTTAAGATTTTATGTCATCATGTAGTATGTCCACGTAAAGTAAGTCACGTGGTAAGATATGAGATAAGTTAGGTAGAACATGATGTGTTGTGCTGACTTTGCCTTCGTGGTAAGTTAAAACGGCATGTCCCATGGTTTGAATTGATATGGTAGGGCTGCCTCCACTACTCCATGTTAAACTGTGTGTTTCATGGTTTTAGTTGGTTAGGACGGACCACCTTCAATCTCTCCATGGTTACATACCGCAGTACATACACACATGTTATAATAGCAAGATAGGATCAGATTAGATCTAACCAGTAGAGACACCATAATTAATTTTAAAATAAATTATAATTGGTTCACGCTTTTCGTGCATTAGTTTGCATGCGGATAGGACATTGTGCTTACTGAGCTTTTTAGCTCATAGTTACTTTCATGCTGTAGGTAAATTCCTACCGGCACTGTCTGATACAACTGTGGAGAGATGGCGCAGCGGAATGTGAAACGTGGGTATGGACTGCTACGCAGTTCCCAAAATATGTTTAAAATGAAAATGTGTTTTCATTATGTTTTCAGTATGTATGTTTAGTTTCAAGTTATGCATGCATGTATGTTCAGTTTAAGCTTATGTATGTATGGAGCTTTCCGCTCAGGTGAATGCTCAGTACTCGGGGGAGTACATTTAAGTTAAAGTTTTATAAAAGAAAAGCAATTTTAATTTATGCTTTAATAGAATTTAAAGTTTTACGATTTCCGCAATCAACGTTTTCTAATAACGATTTTTATAATTGAAGAAAAAAAAATTTACTCTAGAAATTGGGTAACTTAATTTTTCAATCAAGCAAGATAAGCAAGTAATTAATGTCACGATCTGAAGCGAACGCTCCGGGTTCGCGCGGTCGGACTCCGCGTGGATCTGAGAGGCGGCGAGTCGGGTCGTGACAGAGGTGGTATCAGAGCAAAGGGTTTTCAAAGGGTTTTTATCTTTGAGTAAAAAGGTTTCCTGCCATCCAGTTTCACAATTCTGCCGCCAGCGCCACAGTCTTGTAAGTTGTTTTCTAACTCTTTGTAGTTATAGGATTAGTATAAAGACATGTACCTGGTTTTAAACCCAGGTTAGATTTTTAGGATCGGAAGGAGCAGCAAGGTTTCGTCGGCATCCCAGGAATGGAGGAGTAGCTCCGCATCTTCGACAACATCCAGAGCCGTAGTTCCACAGAATGGAGAGTTTTCTCCGATTATGCGCTACAAGGACGCATTTTTTTCAGCTAAGTTACGTTGCTAGTCAACGACCAGACGAGGCGTTACCTCAGATCTTCTAATCAGTCAGATCGGATATGTAGCAGTTGATATGCTTACCCAGCGGATTTCATGAATCAGTACTGCCAACAGATCAGAGTTGCGCAGCAAAAGCATGGTGGATACGCTATGTTATGATATGATGTGAAGAGATTGCAAGAATCTCTAGTAGGATATGTTAAGATAAGATAAGATAAGATAAGTTAAGATAAGTTAAGAAAAGAACATGAATGTTAGAAGTATAAGCTAGAAATTGGTTTGTCGTGGGTACGACGGAACCAAATTTCGTAGAAGTTTATCTTGCAACTGTTTTGCCCTAGTTGCAAAGATAAGTACTAGAATAGTAATAAGAGATAAGATTGAATCCCGGTTGAGGGGAAAGTTGGAAGTAAATAGAAAAAGTTTCTTTTATTCTAGCAGTAGTTAGATATTTTAGTATGCCTTCCAACGCATCACTTGAACAATATTATGAATTTTCTAAAAATGACTAAACTATGATTTTATGTTAATGGAACCCCTTCACGTTTAGACGACCAAATCCTTGAGGAAGAAATTCCAAGATAGGGGTTGTCATACGTATGAAGTTCCGAGAAGGAAACTGATTACGAAAGGCCTTTACGCAGAGTAAAAGGGTTCGAGTAGCATAGGATCAAATTTCAAAAGAGTATTAAATTTATGATACAATATGTTTTCCATGAGTGAAAACGATTTTACAGTAAATTTTTCAAGCAAGAACAAGCAGTACAAGTTATGTTTTCAAAATGTGACGAGTTATTTTATATACTTGTCCAACTTTTTATGTAAATAGTTCTTGTGATGCAATAGGAAAGGAAAGTATGTTAGTATGACAGTATGCAGTAAGATAAGTATGATAAGCATGATAAGAATGTATGTTAAGCATGATAGTATGTAAGCATGATAAGTATGATAAGTATGAAGCTATGAAGTAAGATTATGGATTTTCGGGTGTATTTTGAAGAAAAGTCACCTAGAAGTATCAGAATTTTCGAGGACGAAAATTTTATAAGGAGGGTAGAATATAATATCTAGAAATTCCTGTTGCCATTTTTCCTTCTAAAAATGGATTATGAGCATATATGATATGTTTGCGAAAAAACTCAGTTAAGAGTTTTTCACACGTTTTACGGAGTCTTATGACCCAATAAGACTCAGAATAGATTTTTAAGGTTAGAAAACGCCTTTTCAGGGCGAAAGGGGCGAATAGGGACGTTTTTCCGAAAAAGTCAAAGTTTGACTGAAAAGTCAACTTTGACCAAAAAAGTCAAAGTTTGACTGAAAAGTCAACTTTGACCAAGAAAGTCAAAGCTTGACCTAGAAAGTCAATTTTGACTAAGAGAGTCAAAGTTTGACTGAAAAGTCAACTTTGACCGAAAAAGTCAAAATTTGACCGAAAAGTCAACTTTGACCCGAAAAGTCAAAGTCTGACCAAAAGTGGTCAACAGTTGACCTGATATTGGAAAATGCTGCAGTATTTAAAAATACTGTAAAATATGTCAGTATGGGCGGTATAGCCCAAGTAGACAGTAGAATCACCCGTAAAAATCAAGCATCCCTAGCATTAGTTAAGGCCAGACTGATATATTCAGTCAAGATATCATCCAAGGAGACCAATTTAGGTCAAAGGGCAAAAACGTCAAAATTTTCATTTTTGGGGGCAAAAATGTAAATTTTGAAAAATATGTGAAGAAAGCCGAGGGACGTTATTAGATGAGGTCTCAACAAGGAAATAATAAGTTTTGCAAGAAGAAATCAAGAAAAAAGCTACTTCGAGGGCGAAAATGTAAAGATTTTGTCTTTCGGGGCAAAAATGTAAATTTTGGAAATATGTGATTTTAATGGAAGAAAATCACATAAAATCATGAAAAGAATGATATTGGAATGAAAAGTAAGCATTATGCCAATTTTTGGAATTTTGGGGCATAAATGCAAAATTTTCACTTTTGGGGGCAAAAGTGTAAATTTTGGAAAATTGTCGAAACGAGCGTGTGAAGTCCCTAAGATGATTATATCATCAAATAGGATGGGTGTGTTGATTTTTGGAACAATCGGACACCTAGAGGGTATTTTTGCAAGAATTTTCAGTTTCGGGGGCAAAATTGGAATTTTTGAAAATTGGTGACATAAGCGCTTACCTCAGCCCTCCATCAGCAGACAGCTCAGCCCATTCCAGCCCCTTCCAGCAGCTTCCAGCCGTGAGTCACCATGGAGAAAAATCCAAAAATAAAGAGTTTTGGGGCCAAAGTTGAAATAAGCCAAAGTTTGATATTTATCTCTTTAAGCTATCTTGTGTGTCGACCATGGAGAGCTGGAATTGTCTAGAAACAGCAGCCAAACTTGCAGAAAAAAAATTCGTGAGAGAGAAGGGAGAGAAAGAGCAAGTCAAAGCTTGGAAAAAAATTCATGTGTGATCCATGGAGGGTGTGCTCGGCTTTGAGCATGAACCAAAGGAGAAATTCTGGAAATTTTTCCAGAATTTCATGGCAGCCAGCCGTGGGAAAGATGAGGAGAAAGGGAAGAAAATTTTCAGCCAAAGCTTGGTGGTGTGCCGAGCAAGAGAAAGGAGAAGCAACCAAGGTACCAAGTGAGTTTTTGTACCTTTGATGGTGGCTGTTTTCAGCCATGGAAGTGCAGTAAAAAGGGAGTAGAAAATTCGTGGGTATGAGGCTGATTGAGGTACGGCCAGGGCAGCAAGAAATCACTCAAGATGGTGCAAAAATTTGGGGCCATTTGGTGAGCCAAAACAGCGTGTTGGTGCAGCCAACCAAGGGACAGATTTTGGTTCAAGAAACCATGGGTAAGACATGGTAAAATTTCCTCAAACCCTAGAAATTTTCGTGTAAAAATTGAATGGAAATTTATGTGGATATTTGTGTGTTTCATGGCTAAAATTTGGAGCTTGTATGGTGTATGGAGTTTCGGCTGCAAGAGGAGGCAGCCAAGGGCAGCCATGGTGGAGCCAAGAAGTTCGGCCATGGGGTGGAACCAATTTGCCGAAATTGGTTAGGTGAGGAACCCTAACCCTAGCCTTGATTCAAGCTTTTAATTGAGCAATTTATGATGTATTTAAGCCATGGATTGTAAGGTTTAAAGCTCAGATTTTTATGGTATGCTTGCTAGGGTATGAGACTTGATTTAAGGGTGTATGTTAGCTAGATATGCATGCTAGGTTGTGTGCTTGTTTTTCTGTTTTGTGAGCTATGTTGTGCTTGATTTGTTGCTTGGTTTGCATGGATTGTATGGTTGATTATGTCCCTGTTATGGTGCTGCCGTGAGTGGCTGATGCTAGGGTGTTAGACTTGTGATTTCGGTTTGGCTTGTTGATGCCGAACCCATGCTTGTGCAAGCCCTAGACTAGTGTGCAAACCTAGGTTAAGTTTCGGGTTTGGTTTGCATAACCACGATGGGGAAAACATGTCCAAAGCATGTGGGACGTTAGATGACGTTGCATGTGTTTGTTTTAGGCTCCCGAGTGATCGGTTGAGACGTAAAAATAATGTAACACGAAACTGGCTGTAGGTTCGGATCTATCTGCCCAGTTTTCGTAAACAGAAAATAACAGGCCCTTAGAGGCCGAATTTGGGAAAGTGTAAAACATGAAAGTTGTCCAAAACAACTTTTCCAAGGGGGCAACGCGGGTTGTTTTCAAAAATAAGGCTCCAAAGGCCTTCAAAAACACCAAAACCCGTGCCTAAAACATTCACGTCCCCAGACCCAGTTTTATGGGTCAGTCAGTTTCAAGTTAAATCTGGGACGAATCTAGGCCGAATTAGGAAATTTGCAAAACACGAAAGTTTTAGCATTTTTCGAGAGCTAAAACTTTCGTGAAGAAAACTTTTTAAGATTACCCACTGATTTTGAGATAAAAATTGTTTTATCAAGGGTGCTCAGGGAATCCGAGATCCCTGCACCACGAATTTAATAAGTGAGTTTAGAAAAATTGATTTTCAACCCTAAACAAGTGATTTGACCACGAAAATCGTTCCAAAGACGGTTTTCGACCTAAAATGAATTTACGACACATAAAACCAAGAATTTGGATTTTATGAACAAAGTTATGAATTTTTACACAAAAGTGAGAAAATTGGGATTTTTCCCTAAGTATTTTTCTAAGTATAGAAAAATGGATTTTCAAGCAAAGTTATAGTCACCCGTTAGCTTACGTATGGTAACCGGGGGTTATGCCCGCGTTACCGGGTCGTGCCCTAGACCCGAGAGGTTGACCATAGGGGGTTGACCACGGTTGACCATAGTTGACCAAAGTTGACTTCGATTGACTTTTGGTTTAGAGTTAAATTATCCTCACGGGTTATCCAAAGTAACCCCGAGGGATATCGTTAGGCCTAAATAAAGGGTTATCAGATATAACCCGATAATTTCCGATATAGATTAGGAACCCTTAGAGGTTAGATTGGCTTAGCATGCCAGGTTACCGTTGGTAACCAAACTAGATGCTTTACACATAAGGGACATACAACCAAGAATCATGTAAACATTTTGGTTTGTTTACCTGCATTTTCACGATGTTAAGTAGAGTCTGTCCTATGTCAAGCAGGCAGAACCTGCAGCTGTACCGGTAGTGGAACAGTACTGGGATAGGACAATCAGTCAAGAACGTATGACGGAAGGTAAGTACAATTCCGCCTACGGCATGAAAACATGTTAGTTGCATGAATAGGATGTCATGATTTATGATGATATGTAGTATGTCATGTTATGTATGTTCATGTTATGTATGTCCATGTTATGTATGTATGTATGATGTTGTGGTATGTTTATGTGTTATGAATGTTATGTGTTATGTTATGCTATGATGTATGCATGTCATGTAGTATGTTATGTATGATTACGTTATGCATGTTCATGTCATGTTATGTTAAGATTTTATGTCATCATGTAGTATGTCCACGTAAAGTAAGTCACATGGTAAGATATGAGATAAGTTAGGTAGAACATGATGTGTTGTGCTGACTTTGCCTTCGTGGTAAGTTAAAACGGCATGTCCCATGGTTTGAATTGATATGGTAGGGCTGCCTCCACTACTCCATGTTAAACTGTGTGTTTCATGGTTTTAGTTGGTTAGGACGGACCACCTTCAATCTCTCCATGGTTACATACCGCAGTACATACACACATGTTATAATAGCAAGATAGGATCAGATTAGATCTAACCAGTAGAGACACCATAATTAATTTTAAAATAAATTATAATTGGTTCACGCTTTTCGTGCATTAGTTTGCATGCGGATAGGACATTGTGCTTACTGAGCTTTTTAGCTCATAGTTACTTTCATGCTGTAGGTAAATTCCTACCGGCACTGTCTGATACAACTGTGGAGAGATGGCGCAGCGGAATGTGAAACGTGGGTATGGACTGCTACGCAGTTCCCAAAATATGTTTAAAATGAAAATGTGTTTTCATTATGTTTTCAGTATGTATGTTTAGTTTCAAGTTATGCATGCATGTATGTTCAGTTTAAGCTTATGTATGTATGGAGCTTTCCGCTCAGGTGAATGCTCAGTACTCGGGGGAGTACATTTAAGTTAAAGTTTTATAAAAGAAAAGCAATTTTAATTTATGCTTTAATAGAATTTAAAGTTTTACGATTTCCGCAATCAACGTTTTCTAATAACGATTTTTATAATTGAAGAAAAAAAAATTTACTCTAGAAATTGGGTAACTTAATTTTTCAATCAAGCAAGATAAGCAAGTAATTAATGTCACGATCCGAAGCGAACGCTCCGGGTTCGCGCGGTCGGACTCCGCGTGGATCTGAGAGGCGGCGAGTCGGGTCGTGACATAAAGAGGCTCATATAATTGTGAAAAATTAATCCTAGATTAATTATCCATCAATTATCAACTTCAAAACTATTCCACTAAAAGTTTGAAGCTGAACTCCTGTTTATATATCGTATTACGAAAGCTCTCTCGCGTAATGCTTCTTTCATGATTTATTCATCGCTTGCTTAATCCCCATATGTTATCCATGATTAAATTAAGGACTTTTTCCATTTTACCTTTTCAATCATTTTAACTTAAAGTTCAATTATTCTCCATTGAAAGAACCATCAATTGTAAAACCATACAATTGGTAAACCACCAGAGAACACAAAGTAAACCGATGGCCAAGATCTTGCCATACTATCTTTCAATCCCCGAATAATACATTTAAGTAGATAACATTTACTATCGTTAAGATAGCTATGGATTCCGTATCTATGAATCTTGATTTCTCCATCCATAAGTCATGCACCCAAAACACAAGTATGTTGACAATGAATTAATAGTGTCTCACCTTTAGTGCATCAAAGTACATAAGTCATGGATACGAACTCAAGTAATCATTTCAGGATTAAGATTAATGAAGGATGATAATCAAAGCATCATTGATTCTTATAAACGGAATTATTATACCGAATCAATTAACGCTTTAGGTCCTGTCCAATGTCATACCTCAATACTGGTATACATTAAAATTTCTACTCGGAACCTATCCGATGGTCAAGACAAACCATCCCTCCAAGGAAGTAGACAACCTTTACAATCTTATCATAAATAAGATCCCCAAATCTTATTCCATTGATTGTGGACTATTTATGTAAGACCCGAATTTTCATGGACTTATGATTTCCTTATTCATAAGAAATTAAAGTCCGTATTATGTGATGTTTCATGGAAAATTATGAATAGCAATGAGAAATTCATAATTTTATTAGTTAATGTTTGAATTCTCATTAAATTGGCTATAAGACTCAAAGTAGAATGCCAAGATTAGCAAACGGCTCTTTGAGTCGAAAAAAAGCGAAAAAGTATGTGATTTTTATGAAAGTCAAAGGCTTGACCAAAAAGTCAACTTTGTCCGAAAAAGTCAAAGTTTGACCAAGCATGGTCAACAGGTTGACTTTACGGTATGATGAAATGCAGTATAGAAAAGATACTACAAAAACCTTCTTTATGGTCAAGATGGTATGAATAGGCCTTAAAACCACCCTAGAAAATCAAGCACACCAAGATAGGATTAAAGGTGAAAAGGACTCGGAAAAATAGGTAAAAAATTTTACGGTCCATTTTTACAGAGATAAATTTTGTACTGCAGTACAGTATAAAAATACTGTGTATTAGTGAAGCACAGTATTAGAAATATCTGTGTAGCACAGAAATGGACTGCTTTTTACAAGAATTAGCCAAACGAGGCCCTTGCAAGAGTGACATCACTTAGCTTTTAAATTATGACATCATAAATCATTTGCTAAGCATGGAAAGAATTCTAGAACCTTCTACCACCACCCATGGCCGGCCACCTCACATTCCCTTAGTGGAAATATTAAAAATTTTGGGGCAATTTCACAAATTTCACAAACTTTCCCCACCTGTATAAATAGGTGACCCATAAACCCATTTAATTCACAAAATCTTGCCAAACTCTTGTCCATTTTCTGCTGAAAAATCCGTGGGTAAGGAGGAGAGAAAGAGAAGAGAAAAGCAAAAATTTATTGAGGGGTTTTGCTAGGGAGAATCCGGATTTGAGCTAGGAACCAAGAGGAAAAAGTTTGAAATTTTTGGAAACCCATTTTGGGTGTGTGTCCGAGTGATAGGGAGAGGAGAAAGGGGAAGTGAAAAAGTTGGAATTTTTGAAGGGAAATCCTTGTGGTGGAGTTCAGTTTTGGTGAGGATCAACCAAGGAACCAAAAGAAAAATTTTGAGTGCCCTAGTTAGAGTGAAAACCGTGAGCAGGGAGGACAAAGGGGAAGAAAGAGATCTTGGAATTTCCAAACCCTAACTTGGGTCTAAGGTAAACTCTTGAACCAATCTTGCAATCAAGTTCAATTTTAGCATTTTAATTGTGGTTCAAGTTGGTTTGTAAGGACATAAGTCCGCATTTAATTTCTAGCCCTAGATGTGTTAACGTGTGTGCTTGGTTAGATGATTAGGGTGCTTGGCTTATTTATGTTGATTGCTTGCTTAATTTGTGCTTGATGGATGTTAGGAAGCATGTTAGATGGTGAATGATTATGATTGGTATGTCTCCTAATTTTTGGTCAAAAATCTGCCCTAGGCAGCTGTAATACCCCGAAACTTCTACGGACTTACGATTAAAGGAATTCAAGTCCATATTATGTATTTATGAAGTATTTCATGAGAATTATGAATATCAAGGTGAAATCCACAATTTTACAATAAATGTTTAAGTTTTCATTCAATTGGCTACGAAACTCAATAAGAGATTTTTAGACATGCATAATGCCTTTTTATGGAAGAAGGCTTAGAAAATTCATGATTTTATGTTGGTCAAAATTTAACCCAAAGAAAGTCGAAGTTGACCAAAAAGTCAAAGGTTGACCATAGAGGTCAAAGGCATGACAGTATAGTTATTCGATAAGCAGTATGAGAAATATACTGTGAAAAACTGTCATTATAGACAAAATAGCAAGACTAAGCTATGAGACCACCCTAGAAAAATCAAGCACATCAAGTTAGAGTCAAGGGTAAAAAGGATTCGAAGAAATAAGGAAAAATTTTTACAGTCCGTTTTTGTACAGATAAATTTTGGACTGAAGTACAATATTAAATATTGTTATTAATGGATAACAGTATTGAAAATATCTGTGTAGCATCAAAGTGGACTGCGTTTTAAGGAAAAAGCCAAACGAGGTCTTAAGATGATGACATCACCTCACCATAGATTATGATATCATAAGTGATTAAATTAGCATGGAAAGAATTTTGGAATTCTCTAGAAAATGGGTAAGATGGCCGGCCACCTAAGGGGCAAAAATGTAAAGATTTTCCCATTTGGGGCAAAAATGTAATTTTCAAAAATTGGTGACGTAAGCAATGATGTCATCAAGATGATGTCACCTTGATGAGATAAGCAAGCCTTGGAGGGCAAGCTAATGGCCGGCCACCTAGGAGGGCAAAAATGTCAAGATTTTGTTAATTGGGGCCAAAGTGCAATTTTTGAAAGTACGTGATGTAAGTAATGAGGTAAGCAATGATGTCATCCCTTTCTTGGAGAACAAGGAGATGGCCGGCCATGGCCAAGTGACGCCTATTAGGGGTGTTTTTGCAATTAATTTTAGTTTTGGGGTCAAAATGTAATTTTTGGAATAAAAATATATCCAAAAATTAATTAATTTCCAGCTATAAAAAGGGGTGAAGGGAGATGGTTTCAGCTGAGGAAAAAATAGAAAAATCTACCAAAACTATGCCAAAATAAAATCTCACACATTTCTCTCTAGAAACCCAAAACCCAAAGAACCCAAAGGAAGAGAAAAAAAAAAGTGATACCCATTTTTGGGGGTGAGAAGCTGAGTGTAGGAGGAGAAAAAAAAAAGAAGAGAAAAACTGGAAAAAAAAACAAAAAAAAAAAAGAAAGTAGGGGAAAACCCAAGGGGAGGTTCGGATTTGATCTAGGAATTCCAAGGAAAAAGATTGGAAATTTTGAAACCCATTTGGCCTAGTAGCCGGTTGTGGGGAGAGTGAGAAAGGAGAAGAGAAAATTTGATGGGGGAGGTGTTTGGTGAGTGGCCAGAATTGCTAGAGCCAACCCATAAGTGAGATGAAAAATTTGGTACCCATTTTGGAGGTGGAGCCGTGAGCCAAAGAGGGCTAGGGGAAGAAAGGGATTTTGTGACCAAAACCTAACTTTGGTCTAAAGTAAATTCTAGAGCCCTAACTCTTCAATTTGAGTTTAATTTGGAGTTTATTTATGGTTCAATTTGGGTTGTAAGGACATAAGTCCACTTTCCATTTCATGCCCTAGTTTGGTTGTATGTGCTTGATTAGTAGATCTAAGGGTGTATGACTTAATTTCTTGATTGTTTATGCTTGTTGGTGGATTGATTTCATGCTAGATGGTTAGGGTTGTGTGTCCCCTATTTTGGACGAAAATCTGCCCTAGGTAGTGGGTATGTGGCTGCTAATTGAGGATGAAAGTTGATGCTTGATTGTATGAATGCAAAACTCTAGAACCATGCAAGCCTAGGTTTATGGCTTTCGGGTTTGGTTCTCATGGATCCATTTGAGCGGCTTATGGGTTCATGTGGGATGTTAGAAACACTGCATGTTTGTTGTGTAAGCTCCCGAAGTGGTCGGTCGAGATAGAATCCACGAATTAGGACGTAAACCGGACTTAATAACCGAAACTGCCAATTCGGATTCGGAACTGGCCAGTTTCGGGAAAGTGAAAATTTAAGGCCTTTATAGGCCGAACTGGGTAAAATTCAAAACACAAAAGTTGTTCAGAATGATGTTTCCTAGGGGACAATGTGAACAAAATCCCAAAATGAGACTCCAATGGCCTCCGTTTTTATGAAAATCCGTGGCTGGTCTGCCTAGACCCAGTTGACATGATCAGCCAGTTTCAAACAAAAACTGACAAAAATATAAGCGGAACTGAATTTTTCACAAAACATGGAAGTTTTAGCATTTTTCGAGAGCTACAACTTTCGTGAAGATAAGTTTTTCAAATTCGGATTGGATTTTTAAACTGACACTGTTTTCTGAGGAGTGTGCAGGGAACCGAAAATTCCGAAAAAACTGTATTTTTCCTCAAAACCACTGTTTTGACTATGAAAACTGTTCCAATGGCAGTTTTCAGTCCTTAATGATTTTATGAAGCCCTGTTTTAAGGAAATGAATTTTGACAAGTTAAGAAAAGAGTTTTGGGACTTATTCACCCAAAATTTTCCAAGTTAAGAAAAATGGAATTTTTAAAAGCTAAGGTTAGTAATCGAATCGATTACAAATGGTAATCGGAAGTTATATCCGAGTTACTGGGCCTAGCCCAAAGCCCAAAGTTTGACCAAGGGGGTTGACCTTAGTTGACCCAATGTTGACTTCGGTTGACCAAAAGTTTGACCTTTAAGGTCACCCAATATAACCCTAAAGGATACCAAGGTTAATAGTAAGGTTGATAGAAATGACGCAATGAGTTATAGATAAAAGATGATAAGGTTAAAGCCCAAGGTTAGGAGTGGTAACCTAACCTTATTCATGTATGTTTGGGCTTGATAACCAAGGTTACTTTAAGTAACCAAACAAGTTAGCATGAGGTATTAAGAGGGGGACATATGACTAGGGTTGTTCACGGATGTTGGTTAAGATACCAACATCAAATGTAAAGATTTATGGTAAGATAAGATAACCTTATCTTACACCTTGATTTAAACAAGAATATGAACCTATTGATGAATCATGTGGAATGATGGGACAAGAGCATAGGACCTCAGGTAAGTACAAACCTCACCTGTGGTATGGAAATAGTATTCTATTTTCCAATATGCTATAACTTGTTTTGTGCTATGATCTACGAAATGCCATGTTTCAATGTCATGTTTACCAAAAAAAAAAAGTGCTATAATTGCAAAATGTCATGTTTACAAAAGTGCTATATTTGCAAAAAATGTTATGTTTGCAAAAGTGCTATGTTTGGAAAAATGCCATATTTTTAAGACATGTTATGTTATGATAAAATGTTAAGTTAATGCTATAACATGTTCAATGCTATGTTATGAATGCCATGTTTAAGTTTTAAAGAATGTCATGTGTTAAAGAATGCCAAGTTTTAATGAATGTTCATGTTTTAAAAAAAAAATGTCAAGTTTTAAAGAATGTCATGTGATGTTAAAATGTTTTTGTGAGATTAAAGTTCGTACTTGCTGAGTAAAAGCTCATCAGATATATTCCATACTGCAGGTAAAGATAAAAAGGCCTGTAGCTTTACTTGGTGGGCTTGGAGACGCAGCAAGTGAAGGGCGGTGTGGGATACCACTACGCAATATTTTCCGCAAAATATTTAAGCTATGAAGTTTTACATGTATATTTAAAAAACATGTTATGGTTTATGTATGTACTAATTTCAAGTCACAATTTTAAAATGAAGTTCAAGTTTTCAAGTTTTAAAAGTAAGAAAAAAAAAATTTATTTCGAAATTTTCTACAAAGTTTAAGTCAAGCACGTAAGGTAACGGCCCCCATTCGCGTGGTCGGCCCTACATGGGTGGTCGGGGCGTTACACAAACATTCTCATGCAAACCATTGGGTGTTCTTGCACCAAACTAGGGTTTGTAAATGGATTTGCATAACCATTCACCATTCAAGCTTCTAATCTAGCTCATTCAACATGATGCATAACCTATAACTTATTAGGCATATTAGAGACATGTAACAAACACTTTAAAGGCATGCAAGCAAATCCTAATATCACACAAGCATATTATCCAAAACATGCACCAAAACGTAAATTTGGACCAACAAAACCTAATCAAGCATATTCAAGCATTCACATCTAACCTTAGTGCATAAAACTAATGGTGAGCTTATGCTCTTACATACCCACATAAAAATACACTTAAACTTAATGGAAAAGCTTAGGGAATCTAGGAGGATTACCTTAACCATGGGAGGTTGATTCTAGACTATGGATCCGAAATTTCCTCCTTGCTATTCTTCCTCAAAATCCGACCCTCCCTTTTTTTTTCCTTCTCATATGGCTCGGCTTTCTAAGGAGGAAAGAGTGAGGGAAAATTTCGCCATAATTTTGGGGCATTTCCACATTTTTTTGAACCAAAAAGGCACCCCCTTCACCTATTTATAGGTGAAAAATAATTTAATTTTTTGGATTTATTTTTATTTCTAAAATTGCATTATAGTCCTTAATAGCAAAATATTTGCTCAAATACCCCTCTAGGTGACCGGCCACCATTAAAGCCTTGGAGCCCAAGTTTGCTTGCTCACCAAGCAAGGCTTACATCATCATCATGACATCATCAAGCTTACATCATTATGACATCATCATGCTTACGTCATCATGCTTACATCATCATGCTTACATCATCATGACTTACTTTTCTAAAAATTGCACTTTGACCCCAAAAGACAAAATATTTACAATTTAGTCCCTGTAGGTGGCCGGCTTTGGTACAGCCACTTGGTTTCTAATCCATGCATAATTATCCACTTAATTCCAAAACTCCCTTAATATAATTATGCAGTCCATTTTCCTTTTAACTTAGATAATATCAATACTGTTTCTCACTAAAACAGTATTATCATCCTGAATTGTAGTCCAAAATTCATTTGCATAAAATTGGACTACATATAAATTTTTCTTAGGACTTAGAGCTACTTAATCCTTATTGCTCCAAATATTGTGCTTGATTTCTCTGAGGTAGTCTTGAACTTTATTCTTGCTATTCCATCCGTAATGACGGTTTTCCGCAGTATAATTTTCATACTATTAATTACACTGCAGTACCATCTCAGTCAAACCTAAAGTCAACCTGGTCAACTTTGGTCAAACTTGGTCAAACTTTGACCGGAATAAAAATCATAAATTCCTATTTTGTCCTTTCCTCAAAAGGCTTCATATTTGACTAAGCAAACTACTATTGAGTCTCGTAGTTAATTAAACGAGAACTCAAACATATACTGATATTCTTATTCAAATCATGATTCAGACTTAGATTCTCCTTGTACCTATAGAAATCACAAGTCATCAAAATTTCGGGTTATTATAGGGAGAGAGAGAAAGAGGGTAGCATCAGCAATAGAGAATGAAATAGAGTGTAACGCCCCACCTGGCGTAGGCCGTTACTCGTGCGTGCATACATACATTCATAACATAAACTTACTTACATACATGGCTTGTAGAAACACAGCGGATTTTTTTTTTTTTTTATAGTACACAAAACTATGTACATAAATTTGGATTACTGTTTCTGTGCATAATTTACTAATTATTACTTATAAAAAGTATCTGCTCTTTAATAAGTGTATACCACACAAAAAATGCGTAGCGGCTCCATATACCACGATTTTACATTGCTTGACCCGCTACTCCCCATTGCATCAAGATCAGCTGGCAGGCGACTTACCTACAGCACAAACTTAAAACAGTGAGCTTAAGGCCCAGTAAGTACAACTCCTAGGCCGTAAAACAAATAACAACAATATAATATCTATCACACAATAACCTAGCACAACATAACATATACATGGCATACATATAGCATACATAACATACTTATCATACATATAACACTTAGCATGCATAGGTCATTTTATGCTTCATTATCTTTCATTATAACTTATGGGCCCTTATTCTACGTGTTCGTATCCGGCGCGCGACTGTGAATTGTCTGGGGCGGCCAAACCAAATCCAGATCAATCCACAGTCCAACCCGACCTGGCGCGGGTGGATCGACACGGCTCTTCTTTTCTTACTTATTCTTGCTTACGTGTGAACATACATTCTTGATGTCATCTTTCTAACTTATCTTCTTACTTATCTTGTCTTAGCATGCTTATTTACTTAACATTTTCATGTTACATACATGAATACACAACATTTAACACAAAGCACATCATCGAGTCTAATAGTTCAATCCTATTAGCTTGTGCTGTAGACGGTGTTGTACTTACCGTCTATATTTCAGTTGTTACGCAGATCCTCGTCCAGGCTCTGCTGCAGAATCCCTCCTGCTTGATGGAAAGTTGTACATCAGTCTTCAACTCCATTCTATCGTATGTTGGTACTAACCAATATTTTTACGGGTTTTCGGCTATATGTCCCCCTATACGTAGAGCGATTTGTAACCCATAGGGTTTTGTTGGAAAATCGTGTCGTGTATTTGGCCCGTTTAGAAAACATTGGGTTAGGTCGAATACCTACCCTTGGGCTCGTATAAAACTTGTTTTCTTGTTGGTCAACCAAGGTCAACCTTTTTGTGAGCTAAAGTCAACCCTGTTCGGATCAACTCTGGGCCTTGGGGCGAAGCCCGGTAACTCGGGTACTAAACCCCAGCTACCATGCGTTCTATAATTTTCTTTCAAAACTTAGTTTAAAATTCTCTTTCTTTAAAACTTGAACTTAAAAATCCTTTTCTTAATACTTAGCTTAAAACTTAATTTTCTTAACTTACTTCATAAAATTTTCGTGAATCTGGGCCTATATTTTCATAAAATGGTCGAGGGTCGAAAACTGCTTTTGGGACAGTTTCCGTGCTTAAAATAACGTTTTATGTTCGAAAAATAATTTTCCTAAGTTGGTTCTACAAAATTCGTGTACAGGATTTTGTTGAACCCTGCACCGTTTTCAGATTTTAGGTTATAGTTAAAAATCCGTTTTGATTTGGAAAAGACTTTCTTCACGAAAGTTCTAGCCCTCGAAGAGTTCTAAAACTTTCGTGTTTTACACTTTTTCTGATTCCTTACCATTTGGTGCCAGTTTTAAATCAAAACCGAGCTTAACACAAAAACTGGGTCTTCTGACCCACCTACGGTTTTTCTTGTAAAAGTAGGCCTTTGGAGCCTTATTTTGGCAAAGTGGCCACGTTACCCCCTAGGAAACACCATAGTCTACAACTTTCGTGTTTTACGTTTTGGCCAATTCGGCCTCTATCAGCCAACTGGGACGTTTTACCGAGGCTGTCTCCTGGGAACCCGAGAGACAGTTTCGGTTTTTACATTGCTTGTTACGGCCTAAGACGTTGGTTCTAGCTCGACCGCCCACTGCGAGAGTTAGGTTCATGGCATGCAGCGCGTCTAGCGTACCCTTACGGCTAACTAAGCCAACCCTCGTGCTCGTGCAATCCACAACCCGAGCCTAAATTGCCTAGGGATTGCACGGTTCCACTAACCAAGATGCAACATAAATTTCTAGCAACCTAATTCATACAATCCATGGCATACAAGCATTCATAAAATCTGACCTAGAGGGGACATAAGCCTACAATCACCCTAGCATACATTCTAACAATTTCCAAGCACAAACCGAGCTCAAAAATTTCATGCACACACCACACAAGCCACTCGGCACACACACATGCACACACACGGCACATAGGGCAGCAAATTGAACCAAGCATGGGCTTATGCCCTTACAACTTTTTGGCACGAAAAATACACATAAATCAAGCTTCAAAACCGAATTAAAAACTCAAGAAATCGTTTGAGAATTTTACCTCAACTTGGTGTGTTTCGGCCCTTGGGGTTTGGACAAACCGAATGGCTCCTAGCTCACCCCCTTGGTCCTATGGTTCGGCTGCTGCTCCTAGGTGCACCAAGCACCGGATTTCTGGCTCCTTTGGCTGGTTCCTTGGCTTGCTCGGCCACCAAGGTTCACTTGGACCAAAACTGAAAAATTTTTCTCCTCTTTCTTCCTCACAACCCGAGGCTTGCTTGGAGCAAAATTAGCCTCCCGGAAACTCACTCAAGCTCACCCTTGGCTTGGCTAGCTAACCCGAAACCTTAGCCCCAAATTTCCCCTTGAAATTTTGGTTTCTCTCCCTCGGTTTCCCTGCACTCAAGCTCACGGCAAGGGCTGAACAAGCCACCCGAAATTTTTTTCCTCTTTCTCTCGGTCTCCCTAAGCTACCCGAAGCTTGGTTGAGTGGTTTGGCTCACAAAATTTTCGAGCTCTCTTGGTCTCTCTCTCTCTCGGATTTTCTTGAGGAAAATTTGCAAGAGTTTAGTTATGTTTCTTGAATAAAATGAACAAGGAAGTGGGCTATTTATAGAGCTCTTGGAAGAGCTTTGTGGAATTCTATTTTGGCCCCTAAATTTTTGAATCCTTAGCCTTGTTTCCCAAGGCTTGGCCGACCATCATGGGGGGTGGAGAACACCTAAGGATGAGTTGTCTTGGACATGTGTCAAGTGTTGATTGGGCCACCACACCAAGAGGATAAGAACAAGAGTGTTCTAGAAAATTTCTTAGAGCAAAGCTTGGTTTTTGACTGAAAATCTTGAAACGTCGAGTTCAAAAATTTAAATTCCAATACTGTAAATATTATTTTACAGTTTTTGGATTTTTAACATGCCGTCGGAAAATCGGGTCGAAAAATATTTTTCTTGTTTTCTCAAACCCTTTTTGCCCTATGAGCTCAGAAAAATCGCCGGATTCTTAAATAGGATTTCCGGAGTCTCATTTTCATTATCTGTTAATAAAAATGAGTTTCTGCGATCTTTCTCGTGAAAAACTGATCTCAAAATTCATGATACTCAATTTCGACTATTTTGGTCAAACGTTGACTTTTCGGGTCAACGGTTGACTTTTCGGTCAAAATTTTGACTTTTCATAAGATGATCAGTTTTCACTTCTTATCGTCCGAAATATCAGTTTTGAACCTTTTTAAGCTATAAAAGCCCATCACTCGCACATGAAAGTTCTGAACTGAACTTTTTCATATAATTGCATAAACTGCACATGTATTAATTCCTTACAAGAATTTGGAGCATGAAAACCAGATATTACATAGAGAGGGTGTGGCGATGGCTAGGGTTCAGGGGGGTGAGAAAGATAGAGAGATCTAGGTAAAAGGGAGGATGGATTTGAGAGGCTCGCTGGTTTTTTTTAGTATTTATTTTATTAAAGAAAACACGATGGTTTTGTCCAAAACCGTCGTGGAAAATGACTGATTTTGTAATAACCAAAAGTTTTACAAACTCGCGATTTCCTTAGAATTAACATAAATCTAAGTCTGTACCATGTATGACAATATGAAGTTCATGATTTGATTTGATTATCAGAATATGTTTGAGTTCTTGTAAGTATTATGAGACTTAATCATAGTTTATTAAGTCAAGGATAAGGCCTTATGATGAAAAAGGCAGAATCATGATTTATGATTTTGTTTTGGCCAACGAATGATCAAGATAATTTATGACATGATTAAGACGGTACTGCCGTATAATAAGTAGTATTGAAATTATAATGTGACCGACCGTCATTACAGATGTAGAATTGAGAATAAGGATTAGAATCACTCTAGAATAACCAGGAATAATATTTGGAGTTAGGAAGACTAAGTAGTTTCAAGTCCTAAGAAAAACCTATACGCGATCCAGTTAAGTGCAGAAAAATTCTGGACTACAATCCAACAATACTATACTGTTGATAGTCAAAATAGTATTGATACTATCTAGATTATTAAGAAAATTGACTGTGTATTAGGAGAAATGCCAAACATGGCCTTACTTGGAGGCCAAGTAATTGTAGATAAGTATGAAATGATATTTTGACTCCAACACTCCACATGGCCGGCCATTTTGAGGGGCTTGGAAGGCAAAAAATTTTTGTCTTTAAGGACAATTATTAAAGGAGAATTTAAGAAAAAAAAATAATTGTGGATAATTATGTATTTTCCACCTAAAAATAGAGGTGGGTTGTGAGAATTGAACCATTTTAGTTCGTCTCTCAACTTCTAATTCTTTCTCAACTATTCCTCTCTAGCCTTAGAAAATAGAAAGAAAGAGAGAGAAAGAGAGAGAGAGGCAGCCGGTTGGGTATGGAGAGGTGGAAAGCAAGGATTTCTCTCATTCAAGGCTTAGAATCCATTTCCGTTAAGCTTTAGAGGTATATTCTTGATCCCTAACTAAAACTTTAATTAGTGTTGGTTCAAGGATTTATGTGTATTTCAAATTATAAGATGTAAGAGTATAAGCTCATGTTCTTTTATTTTCTTATTTTATGGCCTCTAATGGTTGGTTTATGCTAGATCTATGCTTAGGTTATCTTGTTTGCTAGCACTAAGCATGGGTTTGATTTTATGCTCTAAGATGAGTGTTAAGGTTATGTGTGCTCACCATGTGTTTGTTATGCTCTCACATGTTATGTGTGCTCAAGATATATTTGTGATTATGCTATCACATGTTTAAGTATGATGATTTTATGAATGATGATAATGATAATGATGTGAATATTATGGGTATGTTTGTTAAGAAATTAACCTAAAAACACAAGTTGGCAAACAAGGAAGTTATCAATATTATGCTTTTCAAGAACATGAGATAAGAGAATATTTGAAGTTTAAGAACGAAACCAACGCACTGCATGTTGACGTAGGCTCACAACTCTAACCATTTCAGGTAGTGTTGTAGATTTTTAAGCTAAGAATCCACAAAATACAAACTGTTGATTTTCAAAAATAATTGGGACAGTTTAATGGAAACCCAATTTTGAGCCCCTTAGAGACCGAATTTGAAAAAGTTGTAACTATAAAGTTTTAGAACATAGAATATTCTAGGGGAAAAAGCATATAGATTTTTAAAAAAGGCTCAAAAGGCCTCTGTTTTTATGAGTTTTCAAAACTGGCCGGTCGAGATACTATACGCGACCAGTAACTTTCAAAAGGAAAAATGAGTTAGCTAAATATAGATTTAAGTTTTGGACAAGAAACTAAAATTATAGGTTTCGATGAGATCTACAACTTTTGTGAAGAAAACTTTTTCAAATTCTAAACCAATTTAAAGATAAAACTAGATTTTCAAAACTGTACATGATACAAGAAATTTCCTGCACAGATACATTCAAGCAAATTAAAATGGCGTTTTGAAATCAATGTTTAAGGTTTTCTTTTATGACCTCTTTTAAAAAGATTATGATTTTATGAAAATAGTTTCAAAAAGATTTAAATCCATTTGAAATTTACAAGTGAATTTTAATACATATTATGTCTTACAAAAGGCAATTTCATGAAATTTCAAGTATTTATGTTAAGAAATACTTGATTTGTAAAGTTAAGATATTTTCAAATAAATAAGTTATTTTAAGAAAACGGAAGAAAAGTAGATTAAGTCTAAGTTACTTAAGAATATAATAATAATTCTATAATTACCAATGGTAATCGGATTGGATACCAATTTATGATGTCAGGATTTGTATCTATGATTACCTATGGTAATCGGATTGGATACCGATCTAGTATGTTATGGTTTGTAGTAAGACAGAACGATTCTTGTCTTACGTCCTATTTGAAAATAGGAATATAACCTGTTATCGTACCTTGCTGGAACGATAGATCAAGAGCATAGGACAAATTGTAAATACAACTCTGCCTATAACATGGGCAAAATGTTTTTATAGCACTGTATGTTTTCCAAAAATCATGCATTGATTTACATGATGTACATAAGCTTATGTTTTGTTGTTGTGGCATCATGCAAGCCTGCTCACTAATAATAAATCACACAATAAGAACAAGATCAAGTTTTCAAGTAAGAAACAGTTATGATTCAAGTTTTCAAGTATGATCGAAACAAGAACAAGTCTTCAAGTAATAATTCAAGTTTCTCGTATCGTACTAACTTACCACGAGGATACGTTTTGGTTTGGTTCATGGTTTGAGTTGGACAGGGCTGGTCGCCTTAACCACTCCATGGCTACGCGCCATGGTACATACACTCATGTTCATGATACGTAAGGGGCCCAAAACCAAGTTTACATAAGAAAGCATAATTGGTTTATGCATTATCAATTCATACATTCTTTTACTTAAATTATTTTGCAGAATAGAAAGTTGTACTTACTGAGCGTAAGCTCATAATTTACGTTCATGTTGTAGGTAAGCAAACTACCGAACAAGCTTGATGCAAGACTGTGAAGAGATGACATTGTCGACTGTGAAATTTGGGTTGGACACCACCATGTGTTTTGTAAAATATGTTTATGTTATGATATGATAATATAATATAATGGTACTGGTACTTAAAATATTTAGTATGGAGACGGTATTTAAAGTTTATTACAATGGTAATTAGTATGATTTATCAAATGTGTTTAAATGGTTTTACAACTTTGTACTCAATTGAGTACATATAAATAAGTATGAGAATAAATTAAGTTTTAAATTTGAGTTTAAAATGAATAAAGAAAATATTTCTGTATTTTTATGAAATACAAGAATATGTTTAAGTAAGTTAAGTATTTAAGTTAAGAAAGCACAGTATGTAAGCACGGTAATGGCCCTACGTAGTCTGGTCATTATAGATTTCATGACAATTTTTGAAAACCATGTTGAAATAAAGGCTTTCCATGATGGTTTCCACAAACCATTATGGAATCAAGCCTTTCCATGACAGTTTTGGAAACTGCAATGGAATCTTTACTTTCCACTACATTTTTCGAAAACCAAACTCCATTCCACATTTTTGAGATACTTTAGATGACAGCTTTTAAAAAACCATTATGAAATCTCTGTCATGTATTCCAATATTTGTAGTAGTGACACTCAGGTAGAAGGCATAAATTTTGATGAAACATTTGTGCCCATAGCTAGGCTTGACTCAAGTAGGTTGTTTTTTGGGCGTGGCTTGTTTGCTAGGTTTCAAATTGTACCAAATAGATTTTAAAAGTACCTTTCTAAGTGGGATTTTGAATGAAGAAGCATATGTAGAGCAACCTAAAGGCTTTGAGGATTTACACTACCCTAATCATGTCTATAAGTTGAAAAAGGGATCGTATGGGTGGAAACAGCTCCTAGGACATGGTATGAGAGATTGACAAAATTTCTTCTAGAAAAGGGCTACAATAGAGGGGGAGTAGATAAGACTTTGTTCATTATGACATTTAAATCCGAGATTATAATTGCTCAAATTTATGTTGATGACATAGTTTTTGGATATACTTCATAGGCTAAAGAAGAAGAATTTGTTGATCAAATGAAGGAGTTTGAGATGAGCATGTTTGGTGAACTAAATTACTTTCTAGGTTTGCAGGTTAAACAACTTGGGGATGGGATCTTTATCTCACAATGCAAATATGCCAAAAACCTTGTTAAGAAATTTGGTTTAGAGTATGCTAAACATATGAGAACACCCACAGGATCTAATGATAAATTAACAAAAGATGAGAGTGGAGTGTCAGTTAACCTTGGCCTTTATAGGAGTATGACTAGGAGTCTCCTTTACCTAACTATATTTGTTTTAGTGTTGGACTATGTGCTAGGTATCAAGCTAACCCTAAAGAGTCTCACTTAGCTGCGGTTAAGAGAATCATTAGATATGTGAATGAGACAACTGATTATGGTATTTGGGACACTAATGACACTAATTCAAGTCTTGTAGGTTTTAGTGATGCTAATTGGGCAGGTAATGCAGATGACCGAAAAAGTACCACAAAAGGGTTCTATCTCGAAAACAATCTTGTTTCATTGTTCAGCAAGAAACAGAATTCAATCTCTCTATCAACTGTAGAGGCCGAGTACATAGCTGTTGGTAGTTGTTGTACATAATTGTTTTGGACAAAGCAAATGCTTGAGGACTACAGTATTTTACAAGATACTTTGATTGTTTATTATGACAATACTAGTGCTATAAATATTTCTAAAAATCTTATTCAACACTCTAGGACTAAGTATATTGGCATTAGGCATCACTTCATTAGAGAATTAGTTGAAAAAATAAGATCGTTGTTTTAGAACATGTTGTAACAAAAAAACAACAAGCAGATATTTTTACCAAGGCTCTTGATTCAACTAAGTTTGTGTCATTAAAAAAATCCTTAGGGATTTGCATGATGTGACTTCATTCGTGCGTTTGTGTCGCTACATTGCATATTAGGCTTGCATTTAGGCATTACGTGTTTGATCTTTGATCTGATGTGATTCTGTTTCATCACTTGCAAATTTTAATGTTTGAATCTAAAAGAATATGCTTTTGGGTGATATTGATTAAGAATTTGAACCTATTTTCATATGCACTCACAGGATATTGATGGTATTTAAGTTAAGAATAGCTTCTGTTTGATCTTATTGTGATTTCAAAAATTAATATTAATAAGGAGACATTTGATGGAAAAAGCTACCAACTCTAATGTGCGAATCTATCCATGAGTAATCTGGGTCCATGTATCACCAATATATAGAGGATAATCTACCGTGAGAAAATAGCTGCCTTAGGGATAAAGTGAAAGCTATTGACTGGCTGTCCACAATTTTTTTTTTATTTTTTATTTTTTTTAGGTTCAAAGAGATTTTGCAATAAGGTTTTACAAAAGTGTGTTCAAAACAAAGATGCCTAATTTTGATCGTTTCACACACACTTGGTTTTAAATTTTTATCAATTGAAGTTAACTTCATATGATTTCAATTGAAATATTAAACTTTCCATCTTGTGAAAGAGGAATGCATTGAATTGAAGTCAATCACTCATGTTTGTGCTATGTGTGCTCCATGCACTTCATTTTGTGATTTGTTATTTTTACTTATTTAAAAAAAGAAATTCGGTTGGTCTAAGGACTGGGTGTTATATCTATAATGTTCCAAAAAATGTTGCAACACATTCAACGACAACTAAATTGAGCTTTCAATCAATTTTCTTGAGATACTACACGTCGTTTTGAGATTTCGTGGGTTGTAAGCAGGTTATTTAATTTTTCAATTTAAAATTTTAAAATTTCCCAATTTATTCTAAAAAACTAAGTTTCCCTAATATTCTTGCTGCATTTTCTGTGATCGTTTTCGAAACCCTAATCCCAAATCACAGAAATTCTCTTCAAAATTTCTTTGGGTTTGGCTCTAGTGTTCTTCTTGCAGGTTTCCAGAATTCATCATGATGCGAACTTGAGCTCGGTCCTGTTCAATGCCAAAGAAGGGCATTTCATCTTGGAAATGAGATTCTCACTCACCTTCCTCCGTTCACAAGACGGAATCAACCACCACCAAATGACGGTGGTCAAAGAAATCGAAGATGGTACCTCTGACAGTTCTTCCTCCTCTTCCTTATGTGGAGATGGTGGTCTATGACTCCTAATTAGGACTCTCTTAGTCACAGCCCTCGGCTTCTCCACAACAATCTCTGATCACGAAGTCCGATTTACCTGTCATGTCGCCTCATGATATTCTTGAGGCTTCCACTCATTCTGTAGACACTAAGATTGTTCAATCTTCTACCCCGAAGTTTGGAAATATTATTCCTCTTGAAGATTTTTTGGAAACTTCCAAACACACTCTTCGAGTCAATTTCTCATCAGACTGAGTTGCTTCTCCCTCAATGAATTAGGGAGATACTCAAGTAATTCCAGTGGATGAGGACTATAATGGACCAAATTTTGAAGGGATTATTTATGGCCCAACCACAGCACCTCAGGCAGAAGACCCAACTCCAATTTTTGATTCCTCATCAATTCCTGAAACTCAAAATGATGAAGATACTACAACTCCTCATGTTGTCCTTGTTGGAAAAAACGGATCCGATATCAGAATTACGGTGCAACGGAAGTTTTAAAAATTTTATGCTGATTCAGAAAATAAGCTCATGATGCATGTAATAATAAATTAAACCTTGTTTCTCAGATTCTGGAATTGCTAGAGAGTCAACCAACATGTCTTCTCTACTATTCTCAAGTCCTCACTTCTCAAAGTGTGTGTGAGCACACGTGCTATGAATCCAAGCGACTAGTATTTCTTCCGGAGTCTAGATCTCACATTCTCAATCCTGATGTATCTAGTTGAGAATTCAATCCGGATTCGTTCTTCAAAACTACAAAATAAGAACCGGTTAACCTTCTATGAAAAATATCACTCGTCTTAACCTTTCTCACAATGTTATTCAATGAAAATTGCTCTCTCTTTTTCTCACACTTAAGAAGGATGAATTTTCTTAAGCACAAAAAACCTAGTTTTTGTGTTTTCTCTCTCTCCCAAAACCGTCCACTTTGAGTATAAGATGATGGATTAATCTTTTTTTTTTAAAGAACCCCTAGCGTTCATGTAATCCTTTTTCAAAAATATCTCATACTTGAAAAATAATTAATAATGATTTTTCTTGATAATCATTTGAACCAAAGAATCATTCAAATTTTGGGCTAGGTTCTTTAAACCTTATGGACGGTTTTTTGCTAGGAGAAGGCTAAAAAATTTGTCCTCCACATAATGTGAAGGTTGATTGGTGGTTCAAATTTAAATCAATAATCTAGCCTAGTCAAAAAGTCCTAATCCTATTTAGATTCAAACTCCTTTTAAACTTTTAAATTTAAATAAGATTCTCTTATTTGAATTTAACTAAATATTTTCAACAAACATTATCCATATTTAATTAATTTAAATAAATGGAATGTTTTAAATTTCATTTCCACCAAAAAAAAAGTGCACCATTCTTTAAGAAAAGGAAATCTATCAAATAAGCTTCATTATTTAAATCAATTAATAATTTAATGTTTGGAATATATTTAAATAATTTTGAAATAAAATCTTCTTCCCTCCATCCATAAAAAAAACCAAGCACTATCAATTAGGAGAGAAAAATTTTGTTTTCAAAGATAATTCAAAAACAATCTTATTTCCAAAATTCAATTAACCAAAATAATTAACAAATAATTATTTTATTTACAACCAATCATATATTGACAAATCACATTATTTGTCTACATTAATTTTACATGTCCAGTCATTTTCCAGGACTGCATGTAAGAGAGTACCATGTCTTAATAGACATTATTAAACTCTCATTTAATTTACCGATCTCATTCGGAACAAATCTTGAGACGCTTTGTGGAACTATATGAGCAAGTAGAGAGACCCAATGGAAATATGTAAAGAGGTTCCTATAATTGCAAAAAATTAATCCCGGATTAATTATTCATTAATTATCAACTTCAAGACTATTACACTAAAAGTCTAAAGCTGAACTCCCGTTTACATACCGTATTATGAAAGCTCTCTAACGCTGTGCTTCTTCTATGATTTATTCATCGCTTGCTTAATCCCCATATGTTATCTATGATTGAATTAAGGACTTTTTCTGTTTTACCTTTTCAATCATTTTAATTTAAAGTTCCATTATTCTACATTGAAAGAACCACCAGTTATAAAGCCATACAATCGGTAAACCATTAGAGAACACAAAGTAAACCGATGGCCAAGATTTTGTTATATTATCTTTCAATTTCTGAATAATGCCTTTAAGTTGATAGCATTTACTATCGTTAAGATAGCTATGGATTTCGTATCTATTAATCTTGATTTCTCCATCCATAAGTCATACACCCAAAACACAAGTATATTGACCATCAATTATCAGTGTCTCACCTATAGTGGATCAAAATGCATAAGTCATGGATGCGAACTCGAGTATTCATTTCAAGATTAAGATTAATGCATGATGATAATTAAAACATCATTGATTCTTATAAATATAATTATTAAACCGAATCAATTAACACCTTAAATCCAATCCAATGTCATACCTCAATACTGGTATACATTAAAGTTTATACTGGAAACATATCCGATAGTCCAAACAAACTATCCTTCCAAAGAGGTAAACAACCTTTATAATATTATCATTAATAAGATTCCCAAATTTTATTCAATCGATTGCGGACTATTTATTTAGACTGTTATCAGATTACCACGTCTTCTATGTATACCCCGTATACATATGGTAATCCGATATATTATCAACAGCCTAGAAGTATTTTATATTTGCTCAAAGTAATCATATAATCAACAAATGAAAATAATTAGGACATAACTTATTAAACATGAGTAACCTCTTTTTTTATTAATATTAAAATGTCATATTTACAAAAAATCCTTAGAATTAATTTTCTATCCTTAGGGCACATATAAATCTCAACAGTTCCCCCAGTTTCTAGAGATTCAATCAACCCTCAGATTGTTTGTGCTGCAACTGAAAAACAAGCAGAAGCTAATCTTTCAGGAGAATCAATTCCAGTAACCGAGACGAAGCCACCAACTTTGATGTCCACACTAGTAGTTCCTAGCTTCCTTTCTTGGCTTCGTCCCCCACCTGAGCCTCAGACCAAGGTAATTTGACTTCAAGACCCTCAGATACTGAGGAAATACGTCCTGACACTGAGGAAAAACGTCCTGATACTGAGAATGATGGGGTTAATCCTCTAGTTCAACCACCAACTGGGTGTGTTAGAGAGCATGTTTTTGAATTCTCCCCTGCTCAGATCAATATTTACCTTGAGTGTCCAGTTGTACGGTCCAACAAACCAAAGGAACCTGATCAAGAGGTAGATTTGGTTAATGTGACTGCATTTTTGACGGGTGATGCTGAAACTAAGTGGCCAGGCTCTCGTGTATTTCCTTCTGTCAAACTAACAATCAAGTTCTCCATCCTTCACAAGATAGCCTAGCAGTGTGGCTGCCCAATGCTCATGCCATGAATGTGTCTAGAGACTTAGCATTTCTTTTATACAGGATTGGCACAGATTTATCATTTGATATGGGAAAACACATCTTTGAGCTTATTGTAAGTCATGCAGAGTCAAAGACCACATATGGGAAGCTTCCCTTCCCATCCCTCATCTTTGAAGTTCTCTCCCTGCGGAAAACTGTTAGAGAAGATCCAGAAGCATTGGAGAGTCTGCCATGACCCATCAAGGTATCTAAGAAGTTATTTGCAGGTCAACATGCGGTGGATGTATAGGTGAAGGATCCTGCTGCTCTGGGCTTTCGGATGCTGATTTTCAGGGGGAAGAGTCCGCAGGTACACCAGGTGTTGCAACACCTTCATATTCTGTAGGGAAGCTATCAAAATTGATGATGGTTAAGTTTCTGAAGGCAGAACTAGTCTTTTTAAGACAGCAAAAGCAGATTGTTGAGTGCAGGGAACGAGAATCAATTTATGAAGACGCTGCTTCTGACCATTAAGCTTCATAATTCCAAGGTGCTTTGGCAGTTTTTTTTTTTCAAAAAGGGGGAGTACAGATATTTTGGTAATTGTTTTTGTTTGAATTTGTTTTGTTACTTGTTACTAGTCTTTTGAGCCAAAAATGTCATAGGGGAAGATAGTTTGGTTTTTTGTAAGTTGGCATTTATGGCAACTCATTTCTGTAAAACCAAAAACAATTCAGTAAGTTAGCTTTAGGTATTTTACCATGTGTTGCTACAGTAGGTTCAGGTTTGAAGACTTGGCTAGTAGTTTGATTTGGAAGCTGACATGGCAGATCACAAGTTAACAGATTTGTGTTTGAAGAAATTCCAAAGATTGATTGCATGAATTATTTGATGAGATAATCTTGGCATTTGATTTTAAAAAGGAATTTTAATTTAGGTAGGATTCTTAGTCCTATTTAAATTAGAATTTCAAATAATTACCCCAAAGAAGAATTGATTTCTGGGGATTTATGTGAAGCATACATGTGGATTAATTGCGTCAATTACATTTGGAGTGATTAGCAGCTTATTTTGGATTAAGTGAAAATTCTAAATATTTGAATTTCAAAATGCTTCATTAAGTGTTGCAATAGATCATGGAATAGTTTGAAATTTAAATAATTTTTAATCCGAGATCTCTTGGAGATTTGATGTTGCTTCTTATTTAAAGTCTCAAAAACAAAGTTTGAAGCATGAACTGAGAGATTATCCAAGTCTTTGAGACCTTTTGAAGCTGTTATTATTTATGTCTTTTGGGAGAAAGACTTGAAGCCTTCAAGAGAAGGCATTAGCAGTTGAAGAGTTTAACGTAGCTAGCGAGAGGATCTTGTAGAATAGATTCATTGACTAGGTTCAAGATGATTGGCGCAGCAAGGAGAGGGAGTCTTCACTTTGTTTAAGTCCATTAGTACTTGTAACCGTTCGTCAGTTAGTGGATTATTCACTGTCTGGGCGTAGCCTCAATGAGTAGAGTAACCTAACGTCGTAAAAATTGTATGTGTCATTCTATTTACTTTGCTTTCAGTTATTAAATTAATTTGGTAAAATTAATTAAATTTGGTAAATAGATAAAATCAGTTGTTCCATAAAGTTAGTTTTAATATAAAAATTTCACCTTCATATGTGCTCTCAATAGGATAAATTTCTGAATTTTCCACTGCCATAACTGTAATTTTTCAATTTGTCGATAACGGCGGACAAATAATTAATTTAAATGACTAAAGTAATATTACCATAGTGGCTACCTCGTTCCAAGCTATGTACATGACACATGTTGATAATAGAAAGTAGATGATGAACATCCACTGCACTTGGGATTAATCCCAATAAAATCTCATATATATTTAAACAAATAAGCCATTGGAAGCCAAAATAGAGCCCCCAATATTCTTAAACCAAGAGACCAAGTAACCAACCGAGGTACAAAGACCCAACAATCAAAAGACCATGAACAAGATGAGATCCCAACTCAAGCACTACATGTGCGTCTCAACATTCCTGTCTTCTTATGCGTTGCACTTTAGCAACATTTCACTTCTGCTTATACTTAGTTCGCTTCTTTCAAATCCCCCAAGTCCATTTGCAAACTTTCCAATAATGTTCTCAAAAGCAATGCTCTTCATCATCATCACGTTCCTCATACTCGCACCCTCTTCGACCGCAGTCCGGCAATGCCAAAACTGCGGCCAAATTGCTGTACCATACCCGCTCAGTACTGGCCCCGGCTGCGGTGAGTACCCTCTCTACAAGGTAAGATGCTCTGCTGGCTCGTTATTTTTTGATGCTGCAAACGGATCATCTTACCCTATTACTACCATCAACTTGGTAACCCGGAGGATTACCATTCGACCAGCTGGGATTTCAGCCAACGCTTGCGTCACTGCTGACTTCCACAGCCAGGGAATTCAGCTCGACCGCTACCTCCCATTCCAAATTGCCACGGGAAACACCATTTTCCTCCTGAACTGCACAAATACCGCAGTGAAGCAGCTGCGGGCACCGGTGGATTGTTCAGCGAACAATGAGTGTCACGGGTACGTCAAAGACGGACCGGTCATTGCATGCATGAACTCGCCGGTGTGCTGTGCGTTAAGGGTTGATGGGAAGCTTCTGCCAGAATATGGCTATGGAGTGAGGGTTGGAGGAGGCGAGCCATGTGCAGCCTACCAGAGCTTTGTGAAGCTTGAGCCAACGACAATAAAAACGAAGAAGTGGCCGGAGCCAGAGATGGAGTTGGAGTGGGATTTGCCAAAAGAACCTATTTGTAAGAACCTGGTGGATTGCAAAGAGTTGTTGAATTCCAAGTGTTTGGTTGATCTGGCTAGAGTTGGCCAGAAAAGGTGCTTATGTGATGTTGGGTTCAAATGGGATCCTGCTACTGGTTTGTGTCAAAGCCAAAGTAAGCAATTTTACTCTTTTAAGTTATCACCTAATGTAGCGCATGAAATGTACATTTTTTATGGAAATATATTATAAATATTTTTTCTTCACAGATTTGAAGTGTATAAATCATGGAAAAGGCTGCAAAATTAAAAAGAAGAAAAAATCAAAGCACATAGCTGGTAAGTACCTTGACAAATTTTTTACCTCTTGTTGATTAATCCTTATTTTTTGTATATGTTTAACAAATCGTTTGTAATTACTGCAGTTAGTACTAATTGTCTGATCACATATTCATGTATAGTACTCATTTCTATTTTTAATAATAATTTCGTACCACATCAATTGAAAAATTATTTTAGTTAAATATGTGAAAAATAAATTTGGAATGACAAAAAAAATAAAACATAAATAAAGAGACATAAAATGAATCACTTCAATCATTAGTACTTGTTCCTAGTATTTTTCATTGCTGCATTCAAAGTCTACGTTGTAGTGTAGCATTCACATTTTTTGTTTTGATTTAATTTTTTTTCAGTAATGGCTGGAGGTGTGGCCGGAATAATTCCGCTTCTCATGGCCATCGGAATTCTAGTGTACAAGCAACACTCCAAATTGAATTCAAAGAAGGAAGCAAAGAAAACCCTGGTAAAAGAGCGAGAACAGATCCTAAATTCCAAGAGCAGCGGCAAATCGGCCAGAATCTTCACCGGAAAGGAGATCGCGAAAGCCACCAACAACTTTTCCAAGTCCAACCTCATTGGTTCAGGCGGCTTTGGTGAGGTCTTCAAGGGCGTGTTTGATGATGGAACCATCACAGCAATCAAGCGAGCCAAGCTCGGCAACACAAAGGGAGTAGACCAAATCCTAAACGAAGTCCGAATTCTATGCCAGGTAAACCACCGGAGCCTCGTTCGTCTACTTGGCTGCTGTGTCGAGCTAGAAATGCCTCTCCTCATTTCTGAATTCGTCCCCTACGGGACTCTCTTCGACCATCTCCACCGCCATGGTTTGCGAAAATTGCCGCCACTCAGCTGGGGCCACCGCCTCCATATTGCCCACCAGACAGCCGAGGGACTCGCCTACCTCCACTCTGCCGCCGTGCCGCCTATCTACCATCGAGACATAAAATCTAGCAACATCTTGCTCGATGAGAAGTTCGATGCAAAGGTTTCTGATTTCGGGCTCTCGAGATTAGTTGAACAAAGCGATAATCAGACCAACGACAGCCATATATTCACTTGCGCGCAAGGGACATTAGGATATCTCGATCCCGAATACTACAGGAACTTCCAGCTCACCGATAAGAGTGATGTTTACAGCTTCGGAGTCGTTTTGCTAGAGATATTGACCGCAATGAAGGCCATTGATTTTAGCAGGCAAGAAGAGGATGTGAATTTGGTGGTTTACGTGAAGAAGATGATGAAGGAGGAGAGGCTGATGGAGGCAGTGGACCCGGCGCTTAAAGACGGAAGCTCAAAGCTCCAGAGAGAGGCGATGAAAGGATTGGGGCTGCTGGCAAGTTCTTGCTTAAGCGACCAGAGGCAGAATCGGCCGTCCATGAAGGAGGTCGCCGACGAGATTGAGTACTTGATTAGTATTTCAACGACCAAGGCTTCTGAAGAATAGTTAACTTCCTCATTTGACTTTCTTTGCCGGTTGGGCATTTTGTCGAACATGTAACGATCAGAAAACGAAGCACGAAAGAAAAAGTAAAAAGGGCAACAAAAAAGGAGAGGGGTTCGTATAGTAGACGAAATGTAGGCCATAGGCATGCATCAAAAGAGATGATGATTTTAGTGCAATGCGGAACTTCCCTTCATTTAGTCTCTCTCTCTTCTCAATACGGAACTTCCCTTCGTTTAAGTCTCTCTCTCTTCTGTCTCTCTCTCTCTCTCTCTCCCTAATTCGAAATGTAGGTAGATTAGTAATTATCAGAAATATGCTGGACTTATGCATCAAAGCAAAAAACACGACTCTACTAGCAAACCAATAAATCCGTTTCCAGAATGAAAGATATATAGTATTGTAACCCTTAGTATCTCCTAATTCGAAACGTAGGTAGATTAGTAATTATCAGTAAATGTGCTGGACTATCTATAAATGCGAAAAATACGACTCTAGCAGCAAACCAATGAATTAAAAATATATGATAGTGTTACCATTATTATCGGAGTGGTTACCCTGTCACTCTACATCACATTAACACTGTTTCGGGGTAAAAAAAAAAAATGAAAAGAAAATGGATAACCGACACTAAACGGGTGTTTGGTGGAATAGTTTGAGTTGAGATTTTAAAATTTCAATAGTAAATTTTTTTGAATTTTCAGAAAAGACAAAAAACTTTTTGAGAAAAAGACAAAAACTTTTTGGGAAAAAGACAAAAAAAATTTTGAGATGAGTATTTTGAGTTGATGTGCCAAACACCCTATAAAAAGAAAAAATGTCATGGGTATAACTTGGAGATTGGATATGATAGTAGAAAAAGATACCTTAATAAACTGAAATTAGACTATAATGTAAAAGAAACTAACTAACATATGATCAACCAGTTACGGTAGAGAAGGTACAGGTGAGGACACTTGAACTTTTCCTAAAGACAAATATATATAGTTTTGTTGGTGAAAGATTTATAAAAAGGTTGCCTGATCTATACATTATATAGAAATATTAAAAAGTTTCACTGTTTTCATCCGTTTCAGACGAACAGTTTTTTTTTTTTTTTTTTTCATTTTAATCCCTTTTAAATCATTTTTTCCTTTTTTTAGTCTTTCATTTCTTTTTTTTTTTTTTTTTTCCTTTTTCACGCTAAAATTTAATTATTTTCTCATTTTAGCCAATTTTTTATATTGGTCTTTTTTTTTTTTTTTAATCATTTTAGTCCTTTTATCATTTCTGTTTTTCTTAAAATTTTTTATTATTTTTAAAATTTTTTCTTTTTATCTTTTTGCTAGTAATTTTTTTTATTTATCTATCCCGCACGTACAAACGCGCACCATTTTAGTCATTTTTTTCTTTTTTTTTTCTTTCACCCCATTTTTTCCTTTTTTTTTTTTTCATTTTTATCCTTTTTCTGTATTAGTCTATTTTTAACATTTTATTCCTTTTATCTTGTCCTTTTTTTTTTTCATGCCTCCTTTTTTATTTTTATTTTCTGGTACTTTGCTGATTTTTTTTTTTTCTATTGTTTACTTATATGTGTTTTCTATTCGGTTAAATTTTCTCAATTATGTCTTATATTCTACATCGCACATGCTTTTTAAGTAGTGTATATATATATATATTTATATATGATGGTGGAGGATAGATATGTATTGAAATAATTACACAAAAAATCTATTTTTAGTTTCCCATTTTAAAGTATGTCCATTTTTTTTTATAATATTACATAAATGTCTATTTTTATAAAAAGAACCATTTATAGTACCCATATTACTATTTTACTATATTTAACATCATCTCATCATGATTAATATTTTTTTTCCTTATTTGTTCATTATTATTGTATCTTTATATTAATGACTAGTTCTTTATTATAGTAATTGCTTATTAGTAAGATTTAGGTATTTTATAAACCTATTTCATAAGTATGATTTATGTTTCTTAAAAACTTTTTTTTTATAGTATGATTTAGGTTATTTATGATAATTGTAACGTTATTATGATAATTTATTTTATTTATAATTATTGGAATTGTTTTAATAATTATTTTCTAAAGTTTAAATGTCATATGAAATTTCTTTTTTTTTTTTATGATAATTACCTTATCATTATGATATATTTTTTTAAATGTTGTATGTTTTTTTTTTCCTCTTTATGATTACTATATCAATATGATTTTTTTTCTTTATAATAATTACTATATCATTATGGTGTCCTTATAAGATTTTAAAATATTTAATATTTTTGTACAACATCTATTTAATTTTCTCTATATATTCACTATGAATTATGAATTTTATTTTAATGGTTAATTGTTTTTCATTTACAATACAACTAATATCTATTATGATAAATTAAGTAAAATGGTTTTTTTTCCCTTTTATAAAAGATTTGCTTAGTTTGATTTTTTTTTTTAGAGAATTTTTCTTTCCTTTTTATCAATTCTTTATTTGCTTATATTCAATTCTTGCTATTTAAAAAAAAAAAAAGAAAAAAAGTAATGTGATTTTTATAAGTATCAAATTAAGTATTCTATAAATAAAATAAAAAATAGACATAGTTTGAATCAGTCTTTATTTTAAACATTCATGTAAATAACCCATGTGTATTAGGGGACTCTCTAGTTGATTGCTTGAGTTGAGACGAAAAGCTTTCTGGAAGGGGCCGAATCCCATTACCTAGAAAGAATTCATGGGACAAAAAAGCCCATGTGAGAGGAATCAAACAAAGCTAAAATATGGGTGGATCATATATATAGGCTTACAGTTGCTTTTAAGGGACAACTTGTTTGACTCCCCACAGGGCTAATCCACCACGTCATTCGCGGCTATAAAAGCACCTCCTTGGGTGTGAAATAGGGGGGGCAAAAGTTGGTGATATGGCGTGAGTGGAAAAACTAGGAAGAAAGATAGTACGAAGACGGTGAGATTGATTTATTAAAAAAAAAAAAAAAAAAAACGCAGGTTCCAATAGTTCAGTGCAAAAATAAATAAATAGATAGAGTTTTGTTTACGGAACAATCTCAAAGAAATAGTTTACCGAAACACAATATATATATATATATATATGCAACAATATAATTAGTTCTTCTTTAATAAACTGGACGTGAAGATCGAGAAGGCAGTTCATCTCTTGTTATTAATCTCAATTCCTAAATCGTGGAAATTGTTATAATTAGTTTTTTCCTTCTTTAATTACAATGAAATCCTTCATATTCTGGTTATTTAATACATAATAATTCTGAATGTTGAATGTCTTTAATATTAAATATGTATGACTGAGTTTCCTTTATAGACGCTTAAACTTCCCCCTGTGATATCTCATATATTCTTGTGTTTTCTTGTGTTTTTGCTCAACATTATTAATTATTTTATTCGTTTATTCTTATTTTCTAGTTTATGAACGTTTGTTTGGAGTTGGACAAAATATTGCCTCACACTTTGATTAATTAATAATTATTACTTATCTTGTGCGCGCCCTAACGTGACAAACATGTATATTTCTAATTTTTCATATTTTCATAATGTAGTTTCTTATCTTCTTATTACGTTTGCACACATCTATATTTATGATATCCCTTTCTATTATTTATGTTTTATTATATTTATGCTAAAATTGATAATCTTTCTATGATTAATTAATACTTCTTATTTATGATAATGTAGTTTCTTATCATTGTCATTGTTACTATTATTACTGTTGTTGTTGTTGTTATTGTTAATTATTATTTACTTATTCTTTTGTGACAATTTATTTCATACGCAACATATAAGCAATAACTCCTACTTAGCTATTCATTTACCATTTTATCTCATGCTTGTTTAATGGTTTGGCCAATTGAATATATTGTTCTAATTTGATTATTACTTAGTACATTTCCTATTGCTAACTTTCATGGCCCATTTTTCTTATTTTTCTTTGTTTAGTATTTACAATGTCTGTTCAGTCATTTATTTTCCTACTATAATTGATTATTCTCACGTTGTCAAATTTGATTTATTTCTCTTCTCCGACATTGCGCAAACGACAAAAAATTTGACACGTACACCATTGAATTGTATGTTTTTTTATTGAATTACTGAAGTACATAAATTAGGTAAAATAGCAAACTGCATGATTTATCTTATTTTGATTATTTATCCACTAACTTATTTGGTCACATTTTTCCGTACATGTACTTGGATCGTTCCTACAATATTTCGTCTATTGGCTACTTTTCTATTATTTGCAGCATTTAACAATTAAAAATTAAAAAGTAATTGATCTAAATAGTCCCTAAACTATTTTAAAAGTGACAATTTGATCCTTTTTTTTTTTTTGCTAAAATGATCCTAAATTAGTATTTTCTTGGCCATTATAGTTCTATTCGTAAAACTCCATTAAATTTATAATAGAATCTTTCTCAAATGATCATTTTGTAGTAAAAAGACTAAAATATCATCCAATCTCCAAAAAATTTATCTCTCTCAGGATTTTGCCACACCCCCTCTGCCACACTCTTGATCTGGGTCCCCACCCCAAAAAGAACACAATTTGATATGGGTCTCACCACTCTACCATAGCCCCCCCCCCCCCCCCGCACAAAAAAAAACCAAAAATTGATTTGGGTCTCGCTGCCCCCACGCCCAACAATTTCATTTGGGTTAGAATAGCATTTCGAGTGCTACAGGATACGATTGATTAGCTGATGTTTCAAAATTTAATGTTGGTTCATTAGAACCAGATAAACAAATACCTAGAATTCCCATTAATAAAAAGGCGGAACTTCCTGCAGTATACAAAATAAATTTTGTAGCTGAATACAAACGTTTTCGGGAACCAACCCCCCCCCCCCCCCGCCAAACCAAAAATTGATTTGGGTCTCGTTGCCTCCACCCCGAACAATTTCACATGGGTTTGCCCCCCCCCCCCCAAGAAAGAATTTAATCTGGGTTTGGCAAGAGAACGAAGAAGAAAGAGGAAGAAGAGGAGTCAAAGGACGAGGACAAGGCGAAGCCGATGTCGGAACACGCAAAGCCGGTCAGCGACACGATCAGGATCACCAGAAACGGCCGGAGCTAGAGGAACTACTACAAGGCCTTCGAGTACAATGGAAATCAATACGATATATCTTGTGAGTGTCGTTTTCTCTCTCTCACATTGTTCTTGTTCTTCTTTTTCATTTGAGGATTTGATTAACGCCGAAAGATGCACTAGCAAAGTGATCAATTATAGTACAGATCAGGTGATCGTATCCACAAGGAGGCGACAACAAAAACAAATAATATTATTAGAGATTAACCTTAAAAAGACAAGGAAATTAAATAATAAAAAGTGAAGATATTTTTGGTGGATTTTTGTAATAAATAAAATAAATAAAATATAAAAGGAGAAGATTTAAGTAGAGGAAAATTCAATAGTAAATGAGGCAAGGCGTTGTGAATCTTTCATATGCTTTGTTCTCCAATTTGAATTCAATTTTTGATCTACGACTCAATTAGACATTTCACATCTCAAATGAACAACCAAATAATATGGAATTAAAGATCAATTAAAATAAACAAATATGTTTCGATGAATTAAATCTCAATGATGAACCAAACATATTTATCATTGTAAGTTATCGAAAATCGACAAAGTACTATTTTTAGCAAATTGCAATAAAAGATAACTCATAAAACAAATCTTGTTAAAATAGAATATGATAATATTACATTAAAAAAAAAAACACAACCAAATTTATATAAAAGATTGGCACAAAATATTTTGAATAGAAAAATGAGATAAAGAGATTCAATACACTAAGACATATAAACTTTACAAAACAAAATATAAATCAAACCCAAATTGAATTACTTCACACATGAGTTCATTAGTAGCCTCACCAAAGTGTCTAGCCTAGCTTACAATTCATCTCATAAAATTAAAAAAAGAAAACATGAGATGAAAATGCAAAGAGACGAAAAATACAGGAAAACCCTCTCAAAACTAAGCCAAAAACCAATGAAGAAAAAAAAAAAAAAACCATTCCAAGCTTGCTGAAGAAATGGGTTTATGTAGGCATGAGGTCCAATGGCCTTGGAGTGAAATTTGGCCCTACGAAATGCCACCCAACTGGTAAATTAGCTGCAGACTCATGGCCAACTGGAGGGATTCGCCTACAAGCCCGGCTGGAAACAATGGATGGAATCTGGGCCCAAGATTCGTGTGGCCTAGCTTGAGAAGAGTTGGAAAAACAGCCCAAATTTGCCGCCCAGATTTGCCGCACACACAGGGGGGAGGCTGCGCACGCGGGGAAGGAAAACAGCTGGACACATGGCAGGCGCTGGAGTCCTGGCACGGAAAAGCTGCTGGCGAGTCCGGAGCTGACACATGGCGGAGTTGGGGCAGTGCACCTGCCGAAGGAAATAAGGGAAGATAAAAGAATGTTAAAGAAAATACACTAAAATTATATTTGTATTTGGTTTACCGGTTAGAGATAAAATTTTTAAGTTGGAGTTAATTAATTTTTCAAAAACTAGTTATAATTTTTGTTGATTTTTCAAAAAAAGACAAAAACTAAAATGAAAAAGTACAGTTTAGTTGGAGTTAAGTTAAAATGTCGAACGAATCCTAAATAATTTCAAAGTAAAATATTTTGGATTAAAATCATAGAAATACCTAATTAAAATTTAAATTACTTAACAAATGATATGAACAAAAGAGTATTTTTATGTATTTATCACAACCCCCAATTAGCTTATTGCTAGTCTCTAACAATTCAAGCAAAATAAAAAAAATCATGTAATGGTAAATAAGATTAAGTCGGAACTTCACAAAGCTGTCATAACACTTTAAACAAAATGTTGGTAGAAATCAAAAGATGCAATCGGAGATTATTTTAGTCATAACTCAGAGGTGTGTGTGCTCCAAAGTAGAACCGTCTTATCACAAACCAAAACACAATTAGGTTTGAACATTCACCAAGTAAAAGTCTCAAAAATATTTTGGTGTAAAGTCTTTCTCTCATGAAGTTGGAAATAAATCAGAAACCACTCAAATATAAGATGGACCATTTTAGACAAGCAGATAAACAAACATTGATCAAAATATAGGTGAGCCAACCATTTAGAACATTCCAAAAATTTTACCACAAACCAGCTTTTGGGATTTCATCATAGCCGGAAGAAAACTAACAACTTATATGTCACACCCCGACCTACGCAGGGCCATGACTTCGTACTTACTTAACTTATTTCTTGATTCAAATACTTTAAACTTACTGAAAATTCTAGAGTAAATTTTTTTTCTTTTAAACTTCATTTTAAACTTGACTTACCCTCATACATATTTATATGTACTTACTCGAGTACCGAGCTTTCACACCTCATTTGAAAGCTTATCATATTCAAACCGTGGACCAAACCTGACCTAGTGCGGGTCAGTACAATACGAGGTAACTTGTTGCCATCATACTTAAAACTTTTCCTTACCCATACCATCACTTCATTATAATGTAACATAAACACATTTTACCAACATATTTTACAATACATATTTTTCAAAACCCGTAGCGGTGTCCATCCCACATTTCACAGTTGCAGTGCCAGCTCTCCACGGTCTTGCTTCAAGTATTGTCAGTAAGTTGTTTACTTATAGCATGAACGTAAGTAATGAGCTTATGCCCAGTAAGTATATCATTCAATTTGCAAAACATTTTATCAAAAGAATATATGAACCAATTATGCTTTCTTATGTTGATTTGGTTTCTAGGCCTTTTACATAACATGAGTAAACGTACCGTGGCATGTAACCATGGAGTGATTGGGGCGGCCAGTCGAATCCAACTCAAAGCATGAACCACACTGTTTAACATGGAGTAGTTGGAGCAGTCAATCCAATCCAACTTAAACCATAAACCATATCGTTTAAACCCACCCTCGTGGTAAGTTGGTACGACATGATAACATTAGTTTGTCTTATCTTATGACTTAAAAACATGTTCTTACATTGTAGTTTAATATTAGTTAATATGCCACATGATATCACTATATCAAAGCATATAACATAACATAATATCAACTAAAACATAATACATCATGACATAATACATTGTAACATAAAACATCATAACATACAACATCTGTAAATCATATAAATCAATTCATGATATCTTGAAAAACATGTCATGTAACAAAAATGTTTTGCCCATGCTGTAGGCGAAGTTATACTTACTTATTACGTTACATCCTGAGTTTGTTGCTCCTGTTAATTACAACAACAGGCTAACTTCCTGTTTTCAAAAAGGACATAAGGTAAGGATCGTCCTATCTTATCATAAATCATAATCATTAAATGTTGGTATCCTAACCAATATCCATGAGTAACCCTAGTTATATGTCCCCCACATTTTCTTATGAAAACTCGTTCGGTTACTTGCCGTAACCCTAGGACTCATGACCCAACTAGACTTAAACAATATCTTATTAGGTTACTTCAGGTAATCCTAAGTACCAGGCCCAGTCATACTTGAATAGTGTCTTATTAGGTTACTATTTGTAGCCTTGGGCCTAAGCACAATTACTTTTAATTCATATCCCACTAGGTTACTATGGGTAACCCTGGGTTTTAGGCCCAACTAATTTTGAATGACACCTTATTGGGTTACTAGGACCCAATTACTTTTAAAGTACTACCCCATTAGGTTACTATTGGTAACCATAGGGAAAGACCCAATCCACTAACTTAGGTATCCTAACTGATTACTATCAGTCATCTTTTTGTCATTATACCATCGAAATACTTTATATTCCTTATAAAAACCGTATTTTTATAAAACCGTAACTTTTAAGTAAAAATAGTTAAAAACTATCAAACTCTAAAAATAATATTTGAAAATAGTTTCTTAATTTCAGTATTAATGCATGTGCAGGGATTTCCTGCTTTTGTACTATTTTCTAAAAATCATGTGCATGAATTTCCTGTTTCCCGCACAGTTTTTAAGATCTAATTTTATCTTAATAATCTGTTTAGAATTTGAAAAGGCTTTCTCAATAAAAGTTGTAGACCTCGAATAATACTACAACTTTTATTTCTTACTCAAAACCTAATTCTACCTTTAACTTGATCATATCCGTGGTTTAAACTGGCTGGCCATGCATAAGGTCTTGGTAGACTAGGGCTTGGGTATTCACAAAAACGAAAGCTTTTGGAGCTTATTTTCAAAATCTATCTATGTTACCCCCTAGGATTTTCAATTTCCTACAACTTTGTAGTTTTGAGTTTTCCCAAATTCGGCCTCTAAGGGCCTCAAAATCACATTTCCAGAAAGCTGCCCAATTTTACCAGAAAACCAGTAGTTTCGTTTTAGGTCAAATTTTACATAAAATTATGCACACATTACCTCAAGCAGTTAAAACCGTGAGCCTAAATCAAGCATGCAGTGCTTTAACGTGAGTTTTTCATCACCATACATTGGTTCATACCCATGCAACCCGTGTGGTATTCTTGTACCAAACTAGGGTTTTAGGGTTAGTTTTTGCCCTAGATTTGTAATACCTAGATTCTTTATGTCACTAATTTCTTTTAAGAAATTAATTTTTATGCTACGAAGGTATTTATGAAAAAGCTCGATTTATAACTTTTGTTCGATTTTGTGAATTCTTATGGGTCAATAAGACTCAAAATAGAATGCTAAGGTTAACAAATGGCCTTTTGAGTCAAAAAGGGCGAAAAAGTACATGATTTTATGAAAGTCAAATGTTTGACCAAAAAGTCAACTTTGACCGAGAAAGTCAAAGTTTGACCAATAATAGTCAAAGAGTTGACTTTACAATATGATGAAATGCAGTATAGAAAAGATACTATGAAAACCTTCTTTATAGTCAAGATAGTATGAATAGGCCTTAAAACCACCCTAGAAACTCAAGCACACCAAGTTAGGATAAAGGGCAAAAAGGACTTTGAAAAATAGAAAAAAATTTGTACTGTCCATTTTTACACAGATAAATTTTGTACTGCAGTGCAGTATAAAAATACTGTGTATTAGTGAAGCACAGTATTAGAAATATCTGTGTAGCACAAAAATGTACTGCTTTTACAAGAAAATAACCAAACATGGCTCAAGGGTGGATGATGTCACCTTGTATTGGAATTATGACATCATAAATATTTAAGTTAGCATGAAAAGAATTCTTGGGAGCTTCTAGCACCCTCTTGGCCGGCCACCTCACCATCCCATAGCATAAATATGAGTTTTTGTGGGGTAATTTCGCAATTTCCAAAAGTTTCTCCACCTCTATAAATATGTGGTCCTCCTATTCATTTTTATTCAAAAATATAGGGAAATTCTTATCCATTTTCTGCAGAAAATCCGTGGGTTTGAAAGGAGAAAAAGAGAAGACAAAAACAAAAATTTCTTGAGGGGTTTTGCTTCGGAGAATTCGGTTTTGCTCTAGGAATAACCAAGAAAAAAGTTTGAAAATTTTTAGGCCATTTTGGCTGTTGTGGCTGAGAGTGAGGGGAGGAGAAAAAGGAGAGGAAAAGCTGGAAATTTGAGGGGAAGGCTTGGTGGTGGTGTTCGGTTTTGAGGTGGATCAACCAAGGAACCAAAAGAAAATTTTTGGTACCCTAGCTAGGTTGAAGCCGTGGGCAAGGAAAGCCAAGGGGAAGAAAGGAATTTGGACCCAAACCCTAACTTTGATCTAAGGTATATTCTTGAGCCCTAATCTTGCAATTGGGTTCAATTTTGGCATTTTATTTGTATTACAAGTTGGTGTTGTAAGGACATAAGTCCAATTTAATTTCTAGCCCTAGTTGTGTTAGTGTGTGCTTGGTTAGGTGATTAGGGGTGATTGGCCTATTTATGTTGTTTGCTTTCTTGATTTATGCTTATGCTTGATGAATGTTAGGAAGCATGTTAGATGATGATGATTGATATGTCCCCTGATTTTTGGTCAAAAATCTGCCCTAGGCAGTGCATGCAAGGCTGCTAGCTTAAGGGTGAATGTGATGATGCATGCTTGAATGTGATGCTAAGTAGAAACCATGCAGCCCAAGGATTAGGACAATCGGCTAAGGGCTGTATGGGCACGTTGGGTTAGCATGTTGGAGGATATGCGATGTTAGAAATGCTACTTGTTTGCTGTGTAAACTCCTGAAGTGGTCGGTCGAGACAGAATCCGTGAATTAGGACGTAAACCGGACTTAAGAACCAAAACTGCCAGTTCGGATTTAAAACTGACCAGTTTCATAAAAGTGGAAATTTAAGGCCTTTAGAGGCCGAACTGGATGAAATGTAAAATACAAAAATTGTTCGGAACGAGTTTTCCAAGGGGGCATCGTGAGCAGAATCCCAAAATAAGGCTCCAATGACCTCCGTTTTTATTAAAACCCGATACTGGTCTGCCCAGGCCTAGTTTACACACCCAGCCAGTTCAAACAAAAACTGACAAGGATACAAGCGGAACTAGATTTTTCGTAAAACATGAAAGTTTTAGAATTTTTCGAGAGCCAAAACTTTCGTGAAGACAAGTTTTTCAAATTTGGATTGGATCTTTAAACAGACTTTGTTTTCCAAAGACTGTGCAGTAAACATAAAATTCCTACACAGGATTTTCTAAAATTAGTTCAGAAAAATTGTTTTCTTCTCCAAAATCACTGTTTTGACTATGGAAACTGTTTCAAAGGTAGTTTCCAGCCCTAAATGATTTCTAAAAAGATCCATTTTTGAAAACATGAATTTTTGTACGCAAAATTAAGAGTTTTGAGAATTATTCCTTAACTTTTTCAAGTTAAGAAAAAAGTGGAATTTTAAACCAAGGTAAAGTGAAATAAACGTAGCGGATGTGTAATACCTGATTTTTCTATGTTCCTGTTTTCTCGTTGAAAAGCTCGAATGTATGCCATGAGAGCATTTTATGAAAAAGTTCAAGGTAGAACTTTATTATGCGTAATGAGTTCTTATAGCTTTATAAGACTCAAAGATAATAGTTTAGAGTAGAAAATGGCCTTTTCGGATGAAAAGGGACGAATTTTGCATGATTCTATGTCGGTCAAAGGTTTGACCGAAAAAGTCAACTTTGACCCGGAAAAGTCAAAGTTTGACCAGAATAGTTAACAGGATGACTGTGTAATTTTGTGACGCGCAGTATGGAAGAAATACTGCGAAAACCTAATTTTTTGGGTAAGATAGCATAAATAAGAACTAAAACCACCATAGAAAAATCAAGCACGCTAGGTTAGGGCACAGGGCAAAAGGACTTGGGAAAATAAGAAAAAAATTTTCCAGTCCGATTTTTCACAGATAAAATTTTTACTGCAGTATAAAATATTAATACTGTGTATTAGTACAACACAGTATTAGATTTATCTGTGTTTAGTTTAAATTAGACTGTTTTTACAAAAAGTAGCCAAACAAGGCTTTTTAATTATGACATCATCACCTTTTTGAATTATGACCTCATAAATATTTTGAGAACAAATCCAAGCAAGACAAATGTCTTGTTCTAGAAAATTTTTGGCTTGATCACCAAGTAAAGCAACCGGCCACCTCAGGGGTGAAAATGCAAGAATTTTCACTTTTGGGGCAAAAGTGCAAATTTAAAATTTGGTGATGTAAGCAATGATGTAATCAATGATGTAAGCAATGATGTCATCCCCCTTGTTCTCCAAGTAAAGTGGCCGGCCACCTCATCACCAAAAAGTGTGATTTTTCAAAGTTTTGGGGTCAAAATGTAAACTTTTTAAAGTCCCACATTGCCTATAAATAAGAGTGATCTCTACCCATTTAAATCATAATTTTCAACCAAATTCTGGCCACTTTTCAGCAGCCCAAAACCAAGAGAGAGAAAGAGAGAGTGAAGAAGAAAAAAAAAATTTTTTCTTGAACCAATCCTAGGGGTGTGTTCGGTTTTGAGCTAGAAACCAATAGGGAGAGTGAAAAATTTTTCCAGCCATTCCTAGCTGCTGCCATGGGTGTGAGAGCAGTGGAACCAAGAGAGAAAAATCAGAATTTTTGAGGGAAGAGATTAGGGGAAGTTCGGGTTTGAGTAAGCAAGTAAGAAAACAAATTTTTGGAGCCAAATTTCTCCTTGTATGCAGCCACGGATTTGAGTGGAAAAAGGAGAAGAAAAATTTCAGATTTTTGAGTTCAAAGCTTGGTGTGGCCGAGCCTAGGGTGGGGGTCAATTTTCAGTCCAAAAAGCCAAGTTTTGAATGCCATTTTGGTGAGTGGAGTTCGGTTCTAGGAGCAAGAGGGAGATAGTGAGGTGTTGGTTCAAACTCTAAGCCAATCCTTGAGAGATTCAAAGCATTTTTCAAAAATCTTTAAACCTATTTTCATTTAAGCTTTTAAAGTAAAGTTTAAATGTATTTCAAGTCATGGTTTGTAAGAGCATAAGCTCACCATTTATTTTTATGCCCTTAGTAGCTTTAGTGCTTGATTTAATAGCCTAGGGGTGGTTTGGTTTAAAATTTCATGCTTGAGATGCTATGATTTCCATATGCTAGGTTGCATGCTAGATTATGGTTATATGTCCCCAATTATGTGTTTGAAATTATGATGCATGTTAGGATGCTAGATGGAATGAAATTGTGTTGTATGGCATGGATGATTGGATTGTATGTTAGAGTTAGAAACCATGCAGCCAAGGTTTAGTGTGACCGGTTTTTATGGGCTGCATGGGTACGTTGGGCTAGCATGTTGTAATATGCGGGACGTTAGAAACGCTGCATGATTTGTCATTAAGCTCCCGATGTGATCGGTCAAGGTAGAACCCGCAAATTAGGACGTAAACCGGTTTAACTAGACAAGGCTGCCAGTTCGGGTTCCAAACTGGACAGTCTCAGGAAAGTGATCATTGCAGGTCTTTAGAGGCTGAATGGGCAAAAACGTAAAACACGAAAGTTGTAGAAAAGGGTTCTTCCTAGGGGGCAACGTGGACCGTTTCCAAAGGCCTCCGTTTTTATGAAAAACCAAAGGTGGTCTACCTAGACTCCGTTTTCACGACTAACCTGTTTCAAATTAAAACTGGTACTAATCTAAACAGAATTAGATTTTTTTTAAAACACAAAAATTTTAGATTTCTTCAAGAGCTAGAACTTTCATGAAGACAACTTTTTCCAATTCCAAAGGAATTTTTAAATATAACTTGATTTCTGAAAACTGCGCAGGGAGCAAGAAATTCCTGCACAGAATTTTCTAGAACCAGTTTAGGAAAACTGTTTTTCTGTTTAAAAACACTATTTTGAAGATGAAAACTGTTCCAAAGGCAGTTTCCAACCCTCAAACATTTTTAAAACCATGTTTCACGAAACATGGATTTTTAGAAGAATTTAAAGGAAGTTGGGCTTAATTGCCAAACTCTTTTATAAACGAAAAGAGATTTAAGAGTTTCAAGTTCAAGGTTTGCTAGGTAGATAGTTACGACACGTAACCGAGAATTACACCTGAGTTATAGGGCTTAGCCCAAAGCCCAAGGTTGACCTGAAGAGGGTTGACTTTAGTAATCTTAGAGGTTAACAAAGGTTAACCTAGTGAGACCAAGACAAATTATCCCATGGGTTAGTGTAACCCATTAGGTTATGGGATTAAGGTGTAGCAGAAAAGGTTATCTAACGTAACCTACCAAGTTAAGATATACGATTTTATTGGGTTATGAAGTATAACCCAAAGTGATAGGGTTACTTAGTGTAACCACACATAACATGTTTTATAGTTAGGGGGACATATAACCAAAGTATTGCATGAATGTTGGTTGAAAACCAACATATTATAGTCAAGATTAGAGACCTTACCTATGTCCTAAGATTAAGCAGGAAGTACCCTTCAGCTGAACCCAGAAGCGGAGCAGTTTAGTATCGGACGTAGACGAGGTAAGTACAACGCCGCCTACAGCATAGGCTACTAGGGTATTCTTAACCAAGTATGGTTGATGTGCTATGTGCTATGTGATGTGTTGATATGCTAGGTGGTAATTAGTATGCTAAGGAGCATGTCAAAACATGATATGTGTTTATGTTATGAAATATATTATGGTATGTACGAATACATGCTAAGTTAAGAATGTGAGTTAAGTATGAAGTAAGAATAAGTGGCATCACGATGCATGCTCACTAATTCTAATGAGAATGACTAGAGTAAGTATGACATGACAAGATGATAAGTAAGCAAGATGGCAAGCAAGCTTGCCTGTGTCGTATCCCCCGTCTAAGGTCGGGTCGGACTATGGCAAGAGTAAGTCCATGGTTGCGCGCTGGGTACGTACACTCAAGTAAGGGCCCATAGTTAAGCTAAGTTAAGGAAGTAAGCTCAGATGAAATAAGAAAGCATAAAATGAACATAATTGGTTCATGCATATGCTATGTAAGGTTATGTTAAGTATTGTGATGATATGTTATGATGTGGCTAAGTTATGATGTAGTTAGTTTATGTGTTGCGATATAGGAGTTGTACTTGCTGAGCAAAAGCTCATTGTTTTAAGTTTATGCTGTAGGTAAATTACCTATCAGCATTTGATGATACAAGATGGAGGAGCGTGGCCGGGCACTGTGAAATGTGGGGAATGGAAGCCGCTACGCGTTCGATCTTCTAGATATATTATTTGAAATTGTTCCTTCCGTTCAGTTATGTGCGAGTTAGCACCGTATAAAAAAAAAATTTCCGCTGTATTTCACATACTAAGTAAGTAAGTTCGTAAAAGTACGTCACGTATGTATGTAAGTATGGTAAGTAGAGTAACGGTCCGTGCTAGGCGGGGCGTTACAGGACGGTAACCGGAAGTTATATCCGAGTTACTGGGTCAAGCCCAAGGTTGAGCATAGAAGGTTTATCATAGTTGACCAAGGGTTGACCTTAGTTGACCAAGGGTTGATTTTGGTCGACCCAATATTTAATTAAGTTTAACTTTAAGGGTTACCCAATATAACCCTAAGGAATACCCAAAATTTATAATTGGGTTAGGATATAAGAGTTAATGGAAAGATAATCCCGTGATGAGGATATAAGAGTAAAGCCCAAGGTTTAAAAGAAAACCTAGCAGAATGCTAAAGGCTTGGCACAAAAAGAGGTTATCCAACGCGACCTCTTAAGGAATAATCAAAGTCTGATTATTCTTAAATAGTAGGATGATTATTTGTGACCAAGTAAGATACCAAGTATCGGGGACATACAACTAAGAGTATATGTGAATGTTGGTTAGGTCACCAACATTTTATAATAAGATTCTTATCATATACTTTTTCAAATAGCAGGAAGTGACCTGCTGTTGCAACCCGCGTTGAGGCCGCAACACTCATGACACAGCACAAGAGGTAAGTACAAACCTCACCTGCAGCATAAAAGATAGTAATCTATTTTCAAATATGCTATAACATGTTTTGTGCTATGTTCTACGTAATGTCATGTTTACAAAACTGCTATGTTTGCAAAAATGTTATGTTTGCAAAAGTGTATATTTGCAAAAATGTCATGTTTACAAAAGTGCTATATTTGCAAAAATGTCATGTTTACAAAAGTGCTATATTTGTAAAAATGTCATGTTTTTAAGATATGCCATGTTATGAATGAAGTGTAAGTTATGAGATGATATAGTGACATCATGAGGCATGTTCACTAATGATAAACAACATGGTAAGAAAACACAAGTAAAGTGTCGTACGAACCTCCCAAAGGTGGAGGACTATTCATGTTCAAGTTTAATGATTCCCAGAATTGTTAGGGACCTTGCAAACCCTTAACTTTATCTGGAGAGCACGCATCTGGTACGTACACAAGGGGGCCCATATGAAAGATAATAAGTTCAAAATAATAAAGGATGCATAAACGAACATAAATGGTTCATGCACATGTTTTATGATGTTGGCATGTTTTAATGTGTTTGTGAGATTACGTTTGTGCTTATTGGGCGAAAGCTCATTAGTTATATTTCATACTGTAGGTAAGAAGCCTGCAGCTTAAATGGTGGACTATATGTGGACGGTGCGGTAGATGAAGGGCGGTATGGATACCACTACGCATATTTTCCGTATCTTCTTCTGAGTTGATAAGTTTTTGTATATATGTATATATTTCAAAAACAAATTATGCTACATAGTATATTTGGTACTAAAGACTTTAAAAAATCTTTTTGCTTCAGTATGTATGTATGATAAATTGCTACAGGCAAATCTATTTATATATATGTATGTTGGAAAAAAAAAATTATTCTCAAATTTTCAAGAAAGATATAATTAAGTAAGTAAGGTGACGACCCTACGTAGGTGAGGGCGTCATAGTTTGGTATCAGAGCGGTATCCTGCCAGCCTACTTCATCTTGCTTGACATCGTTTCCGCAATAGCCCAAGTAAGTTAAATTATTTTTCTTACGCTTAGAATTAGTTAAGATCTTACGTACGCATCTCTCGTCGATGGTCACGCTGGAGAATGATTGGGTGCAAAGATGACGTTGGGTTATGCCTTAGCTTGGTGGTGGCAATCAAGTAATGTCTGTACATGATGGGAAATTTTTTACTTTCCTAAAAGCTATGACCATGTATTTATGACATGAAGAAGATATGAAATGAAGATTATGGTTCTGTATAAACAACATGATTTCATTAAATTTTTGAAAACAAAAAGCTTATTTCATTATTTCTATACAGAACCATGCCACCGAAGCGTAGAATGGCACAGACCCAAAACGTCGATCTTGCGGCCCAGATGAACGAATTAAGGGAGATGATGTTGGCCCAACAACAAGAGACCGGTGGACTTAGAGCACAATTGACTCAGCAAAATCAAGGACCTCCTGATGTTAGGGTACCACCAGCACATGAGAATCAACCTGCTGCACCGGAAATTCCTAATGTGGACCCGGTGATTCCATAACACCCTGTAGCCCCTGAAGTACCTATGGCACCTGTAGCTGTTCCACCAGCACCTCCGGTTCGAACTCCGGCATAATTGTACCACGAATTTCGGCGCATGAAGGCACCGAAATTTGAAGGGTCTACAAACCCTATTGAGGCCGATAATTGGTTAATCGATCTCCAGGTTGTCCTGAACTTCCTCAGGCTCAACGATCAAGAGAAAGTCCTCTGTGCGTCCTTCATGCTAAGGAAAGACGCTCGTCTCTGGTGGGAAACAGTCCAGATCCGGTGAGACATTACCCAAATGACGTGGGAGGACTTTATTGAAGAATTTAAGGAGAAATATTTCAACATGGAGGTCATGGAAGCTCAGCCGGATGAGTTTAATAATTTTCGCCAGGGAAATTTGTCTGTAGTCGAAGCTGTGAGAAAGTTTGAACAACTAGAATGTCTCTTCCCTCACCTTATCGGTTCCGAGAGGGACAAAGTAAGAAAAATGATGAGGATGTTCCGCTCGGACTTGGCTGTGGTGATTAGCAGTGGCCCCTATCCACCACTCACTGTTGCCGAATGTGTTAGTCGGGCAGTTCGAGTTGAGTATTAGGTAGGACAAAATAAAGCGCAACGGGCAAAATTCTTTAAGGAAAAGAATGAAGAGAAGGCCCTAGCCAAGCAGAACCAGGCGAGACCAAGTCAAACCCTGCAGCACAAAGGTCAATGATGATCTTCTAGTCAATACGGCAACAACAAGCAATATGACAACAACCAACAGAAGAGGAAATGGAATGCCGGAGGACAGGGGAATCAGCAGAATTTTCCCCAGAAGAAGAATACTCTTGATAACAACGGAAATCCCACTTGTCAGAAATGTGGGAAGAAGCACCCGGGAGACTGTCGAACGGGAACAAATCGCTGCTATCTGTGTGGCAAAGAAGGCCACTATGCAAGGAATTGCAATGCTAACTTCCAGAACCCGCAGAACCATCAAAAAGGTCAGGGAAATCAGCTGCACGCAGCACAGATAAAGCTTGAAGGACCTGCAATCTTTCAAGGCTGACCTGAAGCTCCGGAATCACAAGGACGCATCTATGCCTACACCAAGGAAATGTTCAAGCTGGACCATCCACGGTGGTGACAGGTCAGCTTCCTTTTGCCCAACAAGATGCCTATGTGTTAATTGATTCTGGAGCTACACATTCATTTACGTCGCCTAAGTTTGCTAAGAAACTAGGTAGAGACAATGATAGGATCGGAAGAACTTTTCGAACTGCATTACCCTCCGGGGAAATTTTGTTGTTTAATTATTGGATACGTCATGTTCCAATAATTATATGCGGTAGGGCAATGTATGTCAACCTGATCATCAATGATCTGTACGACTACGACGTTATCCTGGGAAAGTACAACGCAGTTATAGACTGCCAACGTCGCGCTGTCACGTTTAAGCCTATTGGAGGCGAGGAGTTCATCTTTAGAGGATCGTCCCCAAAACAGCCAAAGATATTTATTTATGCGTTAAAGGCTAGAAAGTTGTTGGCAGAAGGATGTATTGGATTTCTAGCCAACATGGTAGATAAGACGCAAGAAACCAATAGTAGGCCGGAAGAAGTACCGATAGTCAAGGAATTTATAGAAGTTTTTCAGGAAGAATTGCCAGGGTTGCCACTGGAGCGAGAAATCTCCTTTGAGATTGAATTACTTCCTGGATCAGCACCAGTGTCCAAGGCACCTTATAGGATGGCGCTTGCCGAACTTAAGGAATTGCAAGTTCAATTGCAAGAGCTCCTGGATCGAGGATTTATTCGTCAAAGCTACTCCCCATGGGGTGCCCCGGTTTTGTTTGTTAAGAAGAAGGACGACACTCTTAGGATGTGTATTGACTATCGGGAATTGAATAAGATCACCATCAAGAATAAGTATCCCTTGCCTAGGATCGACGATCTGCTCGACCAATTAAAGGGAGCCTCAGTTTTTTCAAAAATTGACCTGCGATCAGGATATCACCAGCTCCGAATTAGGGAAGGAGATGTTCCAAAGACGGCGTTTCATACACGATATGGACACTATGAGTTCCTCGTTATGCCGTTTGGACTGACAAATGCTCCAGCTGCCTTTATGGACCTGATGAATCGAGTGTTCAAGGACTACTCAGATAAGTTCATAATTGTAAGACCCGAATTTTCATGGACTTATGATTTCCTTATTCATAAGAAATTAAAGTCCGTATCATGTGTTTACAAGATGTTTTCATGAAAAGTTATGAATCGCAATGAGAAATTCATAATTTTATTTGTTAATGTTTGAATCCTCATTGAATTTGCTAAAAGACTCAAAATAGAATGCCGAGGTTAGCAAACGGCTTTCTGAGTCAAAAAGAGCGAAAATGTATGTAATTTTACGAAAGTCAACCTTGACCGAGAAAGTCAAAATTTGACCAAGACGGGTCAAAACGTTGACTGTACAGTATGATGAAAGGCAGTGTAGAAAAGAGACTGCGGACACATTCTTTTTGATCAAGATAGTGCGAATAAACCTTAAAATCACCTTAGAAAATCAAGCACACCGAGTTAGGATTAAGGGCAAAAAGATCTCCGAAAAATAAGAAAGAAATTTTTACGGTTCGATTTTTACATAGAAAAATTTTGGACCAAAGTACAGTATGAGAATACTAAGCACAGTATTGGAAATATCTGTGTGGCACAAAAAAATGGATTTTTGAAGGAATTAGCCAAACAAGGCCCTTGCAAAGGGTGATGACCTCATGTAGTCTTTGAATTATAAGGTTATAAACCTTATTTAAGCTTGGAAAAAAAATTCTAGAACCTTCCCCCACCACAATGGCCGGCCACCTAGCATCCCCATTGTCCAAATATTAAAAACCTTGGGGCAATTTCATAAATTTCAAAACCTCCCCCACCTCTATAAATAGATGCACCATAAACCCATTTTTATTCACAAAACATAGCCAAACTCTTGCCAAAAATCTGCAGAAAATTCGTGGGTAAGGGGGAGAGAAAGAGAAGAGAAAAACCAAAATTTCCATAGGGCTTTTGCTTGGAGGGTACTCGGGTTTGCTAGGAAGAAACAAGAAAAAAAAAATTGGGAATTTGGAGACCCATTTTGGCTGCTGTGGCCGTGGGTTTGGGGAGGAGAAATAGGAGAGAAAAGCTGGAAAATTTTGAGGGGAAAACCTTGTAGAAGGTTCGGCTCTTGAGTGGATCAGCCAAGAAAAATTTTTGGTGGCCAAACTATGGAGCAGCCGAGTGGAAGGAAGCCAAGGGGAAGAAAGGAGATTTGGGATTTCAAACCCTAACTTGGGTTTAAGGTAAACTCTTGAACCAATCATTCAATTAAGTTCAATTCTAGCATTTTAATTGTGGTTCAAGATGGGTTGTAAGGACATAAGTCCAATTTAAATTTTCAGCCCTAGATATGTTAGTGTGTGCTTGGTTAGGGATTAGGGTGTGGTTGGCTTATTTATGATGTTTGCTTGCTTGATTTGTGCTTGAAAATTTGTTAGGATGCATGCTAGATGTGATAGGTATGTCCCCTGATTTCTGGTCACAAAATCTGCCCTAGGCAGTGCTTGTATGGCTGCTAGTTCAATGGTGAATGTGATGGTGTATGATTGATTATGATGCTAGGCTAGAAACCATGTAGCCCAAGGATAGGGCATTTCGGTTTAGGGCTGCATGGGCACGTGGGATTGACATGCTTAGATTTATGGGACGTTAGAAATGCTGTATGTTTGGTATATAGGCTCCTGAAGTGATCGGTCGAGGTAGAATCCGCGAATTAGGACGTAAATCGGACGTAACAACCGAAACTGCCAATTCGGATTCGAAACTGGCCAGTTTCGGGAAAGTGAAAATTTAAGGCCTTTAGAGACCGAACTTGTGACGCCCCGAACCACCCACCTAACACCCACGCGGGGCCGACCGCGCGGATGCGGGGCGCCGGAACCGTCACCTTCATACATAACTTACTATACTTGAAAATGCGGAATAAATAAATTTTTTTTTTGAAACTTCTTTTGAACATCGTTTTAAAACTTTCTTTGAACTTCATAATTTGGATTTCATTTTAAATTGAAACCCATACACTAAAATTGTGCATCGTACTTTGGACATTTCATACATAATTAACTTCATACTTAACATACATGAAAAACTTCATAACTTAAACATAATGCGGAAAATATTGCGTAGTGGTATCCCACACCGTCCTTCACTCGCTGCATCATCTCCAAGCCCACCAAGTAAGGCTACAAGCCTTTTATCTCTACCTGCAGTATGGAATATATCTGATGAGCTGACGCTCAGCAAGTACAAACTTAAATCTCACAAAACATTTAAACATCTTGAAAACGTACTTCATCATAAAACATATGCATGAACCATTTATGTTCATTTATGCATTTCCTTTTAACTTGTACTTATCTTTCATATGGGCCCCATAGTGTGCGTACCCTTAACATATAGCGCGCCTCTAGTTACAGTTAGGGTTTGCAAGGTCCCTAACTGCTCTAGGAAAACATAAGTGATTACACCCTCTCGCATCAACGAGAGGGCGAATCCATAACTTTAACATGAAAATCCTCCACCTTGGGGGAGGTTGGTACGACACTTTACTTGTGTATTTTTACCAAGTGGTTTATCATTAGTGAACATACCTTATGATGTCACAAAATCATAACTTATAATGCACATGACATACTTTAACATAACATGGCCGCTTTAAAACATGGCATCGTTAAAATATGGCATTCTTTAAATCATGGCCTCATTTAAACATAATAGCTTTAAAACATAGCATTTTAAAAAGCATAGCATTTCATACTTGAACATACATTACTATTTTCCATATCACATGTGAGGTTTGTACTTACCTTAAGTCCTACGCTCTTGACGTAACATTCCTCGTGATATCTCAACAGGTTCATATTCCTGTTTCAATCAAAGGAGGTGTAAGATAAGGTTAACTTATCTTACCATAAACCATGATACATGATGTTGGTATCCTAACCAATATCTATGAGCAATCCTAGATGTGTGTGTTGTATGTCCCCTCTAATATCTCTTGTAAACCTGATTGGTTACTTCCTTCTTCTTGGGCTTATGTTTTACTTTTTCTTGGTTCATAATCCATTGGGTTATTATCTCTTCAATAACCCTAGGTCTTAGCCCATTTCATAAATCTTGGTATCCTTTAGGGTTATATTGGGTAACCCTAAAGTCAACTCTTGGTCAACCGAAGTCAACATGTGGTTAACTAAGGTCAACCCCCTTTGGGTTAAACGTTGGGCTATGGGCTTAGCCCAGTAACTCGGATATAATTCCGGTTACCGTTCGTTGTCGGCTTGATTACCCATTTTTACCTTAAAACGCCATTTCATTATTTTTGGAAAACATTATATAATTATCTTCCAAAAATCCTTAAATTTGCTTGTAAAAACTCTTATTTCATAAATCTTGAAAATACTTGGCTAAAATCATTCTTTTCTTTACTTCTTGGGAAAATGTGGAATTTCAATTCTAAACCTTAAAATTCCACTCTCTTCTTGAAAAATCTCATTTTCCTTTAACTTATGAAAAATCCCATTTTTCTTCAACTTGAACACTTTGGGTGAATTATCCCAAAACTCTTGTAAAAATTCATTTTCTTAAAACGGGACTTCATAAAATCATTGAGGACTGAAAATCGCCATTGGAACGGTTTTTGTAGTCAAAATAACGGATTAGAACACTTTACATTTTTTTTTTTGAACACATTTTGTAAACCAAAGTGCTGGAAATTCTCGGATTCCCTGAGCACTCTTCATAAAACCAACGCAGTTTAAAAATCAGCTCATAATCTGGAAAACTTGTCTTCACAAAAGTTGTAGCTATCGAAAAATGATAAAACTTTCGTGTTTTGCACAAAACCCAGTTCTGGCTAGATCAGTACCAATTTTCGTTTGAATGTGGCTGATCCTGAAAAACGGAGTGAAAACTGGCTCCAGGGATTAGCCACGGGTTTTCATAAAAATGAAGGCCTTTGGAGCCTTATTTCGAGATTCTGTCCACGTTGCTCTCTAGTAAAAGTTGTTCCGAACAACTTTCATGTTTTAACTTTTACTCCATTCGGCCTCTAAAGGCCTGATATTTTCTCTTTCCCGAAACTGGCCAGTTTCGACTCCGAAATGGCAGTTTCGGTTGTTAATCCGGTTTTACGTCCTAGTTCGCGGATTCTAACTCGACCGATCACATCGGGAGCTTAAACATAAATTAAGCAACGTATCTAATGTCCCATACATTCATCCTTGCCCATCCATCACACCCATGCAGCCCACACAAGCCGAAAACCTAAGACTTGGCTGCATGGTGTCTTGCTTTTGCATCCATTAAACTAGCATCACATTCATCATTTTTCTTCAACCAAATCAGCCACAGCCTTAGGGCTGATTTGTGACCAAAATTTAGGGGACTTCACCAACACATCTAGCATGCATCCTAGTCATATCTCAAGCATAAAAATCATGCAAGCAACATCATAAAATAAGCCAACCAAACCCTAATCCCTATCAAGCACATACACCAAATCAAGGGCTGAAAAATAAACTTGGACTTACGTCCTTACAAATCCATCTTGAATCACCATAAACATGCTTATCTTGAGCTTAAATCCAAGATTGGTTCAAGAAATTACCTTAACCCAAGTTAGGGTTTGAAAATCCTTCTTTTCCTCCTTGGTTGCTCACCCACGGATTCACCATGAAAAATGGAATCCAACAACTTTTTGTTAGTTCTTTCTTGCTCATCAAAACCAAACTTTACAAGATGAAAAATCCAAGTTTTCTCTTACCTTTTCCTCTCTCAATGCCCACGGATTTTTGGCTCCATGGAGCACCAAAAATCTTCTCTTGGTTCCTCTTGCTAGAACCGAACTCATCACATGGCTCACCCACGGATTTGGCTCCATCAAGGGACCCGAAATCCTTCATTTTGGTTCCTCTCCAAAACCGAACTTAACCTCATGATCTAGCCCTCAAAAATTCCAGATTTCCTTCATCCTTTTCACTCTCCAAACCCACGGTTTTGTGCCCAAAAATGGGTCTCCATGGCTCACAAAATCTCTCTTTGTTCCTCCCTAGCAAACCGAACATCACACATGCAACCCTCTAGCATTTTTTTTTCCAGATTTCTCTCCTCTTCCTCTCCCTCTCTCCCACGGATTTTCTAGAGGAATTTTGGCAGCATTTGGCTGCATTTCTTCAATAAATATGTGGGTTTATGAGGGGGGTATTTATAGAGGGAGGAGTACTTGATGGGTGGTCACTTTTCCTCCTAAAAAAATGGCTTTTGGCCATGCTTTCCCATGTGCTTTGGCTGCCAATTTGATGGAGTGAATTGAGGGGTGTGCAGCCGAATTCAAGGGGAGTCAAGGGGGGCTTGGGCTGCTGAAAATTAAGGGGAAATGAGGGACATGTGGCAGCCCTTGGTGGAAGGAAAAAGTGGAGTGGTTGCTTGTCCTCATTTCATGGCTTTATGTCTTGTCTTGTTCCCATTTTTTTTTCTTTTCTTTGCTTCCCTTGGCTGGCCGAATCTCATGTGGAAGGGGGAAGTGTTGGCTGCCAATTGGTGTGGGGGAGGAAAGCTAAGGGTGATGTGGTGGATTGTGAGCCTTTCCTTTCCACTTTTTGCTCACACTTTGTGAGATCAACAAAGGGGACATCATCCCTTAATTCAAGACTTTCTCCCATGCTTTCTTGTCATTGATTTTCCTTTTTTTCTTTTCTTCCTTGTGCAGCCGAAAATGGGGGAGGAGTGGTTGTCTTGGCTGAACTTTTTGGAGTGAAGGAGAGCCCCACATCTTTACTAATCTAGTTCGCATCTAGCTAGATTTCAAAGGGGACATCATTCCTTAAATTAGGGCTTTCTTTTCTTTTCTTTCACATGCTTTTTCCTTGCCTTCTTTTCATTGTGATTGCCGAAAATTGAGAGAGCAAAGGGGAGGCTAGTGAGTTCTAGAGTCCTTCTAGAATTTCTCTCAAAGCCACCTAAGGCTTGTGATATCACACACATGTGATCATCCCTTAAATCATGGGTTTTGTTGTGATTTTTCTTCTTCAAAATTAATTCATTCTCCTTTCATTTGTGTCACACAGATATTAAAAAATATTGTTCTCCATAATTTGGTCCAAAATTCTTCCTTGAAAAATTGAACCGAAAAACTTTCTTTCTCCAATTTTTCGGAGACCTTTTTGCCATTTAATATTGATTCGGTGTGCTTGATTTCTAGGGTGGTTTTTACGGCTTATTCTTGCTTTCTTGACCATAAAAAGTCTTTGCAGTCTCTCTTTATACTGCATTTCATCATTTTTCGGGGTCAACATTTTTGACCCGTCCTTGATCAAACTTTGACTTTTTGGTCAAGGTTGACTTTTTCGGTCAAACCTTTGACTTTCTTAAAATTTCATCCTTTTTCATCCTTTTTCTTCCCTTTTCGTTCTTTTTGACTCAAAATGCCGTTTACCAACCTCGGCATTTTATTCCGAGTCTCATAGCCGGTTTAAAAAAAATTCTAACCTCAGCTATTAAAATTATGAATTTCACATTACTATTCATAATTTTCCATGAAAACACCTCATAAACATAACATGCGGACTTCTAATTTCTAATAAAAAGAGAAATTTTAAGTCCATGAAAATTCCGGGTATTACAGAACTGGGTAAAACTCAAAACATGAAATTTTTTCGGAAGGATTTTTCCTAGGGGGCAGCGTGAGCAGAATCCCAAAATGAGACTCCAATGGCCTTCGTTTTTATCAAAACCCGAGACTGATCTGCCCAGATCTAGTTGCACGATCATTCAATTTTAAACAAAAACTGGCACGAATACAAGCTGAACTGGATTTTCATAAAATACGAAAGTTTTAGCATTTTTTGAGAGCTACAACTTTCATGAAGAAAAGTTTTTCAAATTTGGATTAGATTTTTAAACTGACATCGTTTTCCAACAGTTGTGCAGTGAACCAAAAATTCCTGCACAGGATTTTCTAAAACTAATTCCAAAAAAATGTTTTTCTAAAACCCACTGTTTTGACTATGGAAACTGTTCCAAACGTAGTTTCCAGCCCTAAATGATTTTTATAACGATCTGTTTCATGAATTTTTAAGTTAAGTTAAGAGTTTTGAAATTTTCCTCAACTTTCTCAAGTTAAGGAGAGAAGTGGAATTTTAAGCCAAGGTAAAGTAAAGTGAACGTAACAGGCGGTTTCAGTCCTAAATAGTTTTATAAAAATGTTACCCAAAGAAGTAAGAATTTTTACAAGCAAACTAAAGAATTTTAAAGATAATTATGCAAGATTTTCCAAAAGTAAGGAAATAGGGTTTTAAGGTAAAACTGGTAATCAAGCCTATTACGGACATTGACCGGAAACTGTGACGCCCCGAACCACCACCTACGTAGGTGCCGACCGCGCGAGCGGGGAACGAGACCGTCACCTTCATACATAACTTACTGTACTTTGAAAATTCGGAATAAATTTTTTTTTTCTTCTCTTCTTTTTCTTACTTTTAAAACTTCTTTTGAAACTTGAAAACTTAAACTTCTCTTTCCTTTGGAATCGTAACTTGAAACCCATGCACAGACTTGTGCATCGTACTTTAAAATATTTCATACATACATAACTTAACTTGACATTTAAACATACATGAAAAACTCCATAACTTAAACATAACATATTGCGGAAAATTATGCGTAGTGGTATCCCACACCGCCCTTCACTTACTGCATCATCTTCAAGCCCACCAAGTAAGGCTACAAGCCTTTTTATCCCTACCTGCAGTATGGAATATATCTGATGAGCTTACACTCAGCAAGTACAAACGGGATCTCACAAAACATTTTTATTTAAACATCTTGAAACATACTTCATCATAAAACATATGCGTGAACCATTTATGTTCATTTATGCATTTCCTTTTAACTTGTATTTATCTTTCATATGGGCCCCATAGTGTACGTACCCTTAACATATAGCGCGCCTCCAGATACAGTTAGGGTTTGCAAGGTCCCTAACTGCTCTGGGAAACATGAGTGATTACACCCTCCCGCATCAACGAGAGGGCGAATCCATAATTTGAACATAAAAATCCTCCACCTTGGGGGAGGTTGGTACGACACTTTACTTGTATATTTTACCAAGTGATTTAACATGAGTGAACATACTTTATGATGTCACAAAATCATTTCTCATACATGCTCATGATATATTTTAACATAACATGGCCGCTTTAAAACATGGCATCGTTAAAATATGACAGTCTTTAAAATTCTTTAAATCGTGGCCTCATTTAAACATAATAACTTTAAAACATAGCATCTTAAAAAGCATAGCATTTCAACATAGCATTTAAACATAACATTTCATATTTGAACATACATTATTATTTTTCCATACCACAGGTGAGGTTTGTACTTACCTTAAGTCCTACGCTCTTGACGTAACATTCCTCGCGATATCTCAACAGGTTCCTATTCCTGTTTCAAATGAGGTGTAAGACAAGGTTAACTTATCTTACCATAAACCATGGTATATGATGTTGGTATCCTAACCAATATCCATGAGCAATCCTAGATATATGTGTTGTATGTCCCCTCTAATACTTCTTGTTAAACCTGATTGGTCACTTTCTTCATCATGGACTTATACTTTACTTTTTCTTGGTTCATAATCCATTGGGTTATTATTTCTTCAATAACCCTAGGTCTTAGCCCATTTCATTAATCTTGGTATCCTTTGGGGTTATATTGGGTAACCCTAAAGGTTAAACTTTTGGTCAACCCAAGTCAACATGTGATCAACTAAGGTCAACTCCCTTTGGGTCTAACGTTGGGCTATGGGCTTAACCCTGTAACTCGGATATAATTTCCGGTTACCCTCCGTAGTCGGCTTGTTTACCCATTTTACCTTAAAAACTCCATTTCCTTATTTTTGGAAAACATTATATAATTATCTTCCAAAATTCCATTTATTTGCTTGTAAAAACTCTTACTTCCTTTTATCTTGAAAATACTTGGCCAAAATCATCATTTTCTTTACTTCTTGGAAAAACGTGGAATTTCAATTCCAAACCTTAAAATTCCACTTCTCTTCTTAACTTGAAAAATCTTATTTTCCTTTAACTTATGGAAAATTCCATTTTTCTTCTTAACTTGAACACTTTGGGTGAATAATCCCAAAAACTCTTTTCTTGTCTCGTAAAAATTCATTTTCTTAAAACCGAGCTTCATAAAATCATTGGGGACTGAAAACTGTCATTGGAACAATTTTCATAGTCAAAATAATCGTTTAAAGACAATTTTACACTTTTTAGAAAGCCTTTGTAAAACCAAAGTGCTGGAAATTTTCGGATTCCCTGCGCACTCTTCGTAAAATGATCCCAGTTTAAAAATCCGTTCATTATCTGAAAAACTTGTCTTCACAAAAGTTGCAGCTATCGAAAAATGCTAAAACTTTTGTGTTTTGCATAAAACCTAGTTCTGGCTAGATCAGTACCAGTTTTCGTTTGAAACTGGCTGATCCTGAAAAACGGAGTGAAATCTGGCCCCAGGGATCAGCCACGGGTTTTCATAAAAATGAAGGCCTTTGGAGTCTTATTTCGAGATTCTGTCCATGCTGCTCTCTAGTAAAAGTTGTTCCGAGCAACTTTCGTGTTTTAACTTTTATCTCATTCGGCTTCTAAGGGCCTTATATTTTCACTTTCCTGAAACTGGCCAGTTTCGACTCCGAAATGGCAGTTTCGGTTGCTTAATCCGGTTTACGTCCTATTTCGCGGATTCTATCTCAACCGATCATATCGGAAGCTTATACATAAATCAAGCAACGTTTCTAACGTCCCATACATTCATTCTTGCCCATCCATTATACCCATGCAGCCCATAAAAAACCGAAAACCCTAGACTTGGCTGCATGGTGTTCTTGCTCTTGCATCCATTCATCAAGCATCACATTCATCATTTTTCTAGCAACAAATCAGCCACTGCTCTAGGGCAGATTTTTGACCACAACTTAGGGGACTTTACCAACACATCTAGCATGCATCCTAACCATTTTTCAAGCATAAAATCATGCAAGCAAATCATCACAAATAAGCCAACCAAACCCTAATCCTAATCAAGCACATACACTGAAATCTTGGCTGAAAAATGAGATGGACTTATGTCCTTACAAACCCATCTTGAATCACCATAAACATGCTTAAATGGGACTTAATTTTAAGCTTGGTTCAAGAAATTACCTTAACCCAAGTTAGGATTTGAAAATCCCTTTGTTCCTCCTTGATTCCATGCTCACGGATTTGGCTCCATCAAGGCACCCGAAATCCTTCCTTTTGGTTCCTCTCCAAAACTGAACTTAACCTCATGATCTAGCCCTCAAAAATTCCAGATTTCATCTTCTTTTTCACTCCCCAAAAGCCACGGTTTTGGTGTCCAAAATGGGTCTCCAAACTCACAAAATCTCTCTCCTTTCTCCCCTAGCACAGCCGAACACCACACATGCATCACCCTCTAGGATTTTTCCAGATTTCTCTTTTCTTTCTCTCCCTCTCTTCCCACGGTTTTTGAGCAACAATTTTGGTAGAGTTTTGCAACATTTCTTCAATAAAAAATGTGGGTTTTCTAGAGGGGTATTTATAGAGGAAAGAGGGAGGCTTGGTTGTCTTGCTTTTTCCCTCAAAAAATGGCTTTATGCCATGTCTTTCTTTTCCCTTAGCCGGCCGAAAATCCAAGGGAGGGGAGATGGGGTTGCTTGCTGCCGAAAATGAGGAGAGGAAAAGGGGGACATGCAGCAGATTTTGTGGAGGAAGATGGGGGAGAGGTTAGCTTGCATTGGTGGCTTTGTTGACCAACTTTTTCTCCTTAAATCAAGGCTTTATCACATGCCTTTCTTTTCCTTGAGTGCAGCCGAATATTGAGGAGAGAATGGGCTGTCTTGTGTCCGGATTTTTGGGGGAGTAGATGGCTGATTGGTTGGCCATGGGGAAGGCTGTTGACAGCCGAAACTTTTGGAGAAGTAAAGGGGGACAAGTGGCATGCAAAGGGTGATCACTTTTTCCTTAAATCTAGGCTTTCTCCTTGCCTTTTTGTCCTTGATTTTCTTTTCTTTCTTTTCTTTTGGTGCAGCCGGATCCTTCGGGGAGTAGGAGTGATGGCTGCCGAATTCTTTTGGGAGGAAAAAGGGGAGTGGTTGGACAAGGGTGGTGTGGAGGCTCCTAGGCCTTTCCTTTCCCATGCTAGCTCACACTTTTTCCCTTATTTTGTGGCTTTTCTCTTGTCCTTTGACTCCTTGAATTAGACTTTGTCCTTGTCTTCCCCTTTTCCCTTGTTGCTTGCCGAAAATGAGAGAGCAAAGGGGAGGGCTAGTGGGTTCTAGAGTCCTTCTAGAATTTCTTTCAAAGCCACCTAAGGCTTGTGATGTCACACACATGTGATCATCTCTTAAATCATGGGTTTTGTTGTGATTTTTCTTCTTCAACATTTATTCACTATTCTTTTCCTTGGTGTCACACAGATATTTCAAATACTGCGCTCCATATTTTGGTCCAAAATTCTTTCGTGTAAAATTGAACCGAAAACTTTCTTTCTCCAATTTTTCGGAGACCTTTTTGTCCTTTAATTCTTAATTCAGTGTGCTTGATTTCTAGGGTGGTTTTTACGGCTTATTCTTACTTTCTTGACCATAAAAAGTCTTTGCAGTCTCTCCTTATACTGCATTTCATCATTTTTCGAGGTCAACACTTTTGACCCGTCCTTGGTCAAACTTTGACTTTTTCGGTCAAGGTTGACTTTTTTGGTCAAACCTTTGACTTTCTTAAAATCTCATCCTTTTTCATTCTTTTTCTTTCCTTTTCGTTCTTTTTGACTCAAAATGCCGTTTACCAACCTCGGCATTTTTTTCCGAGTCTCATAGCCGGTTTAAAAGAAAATTCTAACCTTGGCTAATAAAATTACGAATTTCACATGTGATTCATAATTTTTCATGAAAACATCTTGTAAACACATCATACGGACTTCTAATTTCTAATAAAAAGAGAAATCTTAAGTCCATGAAAATTCCGGGTATTACAGAAACAGTATCCAAGTTACTGGACTTGGCCCCAAAGCCCAAGATCTACCATAAAAGGGTGGTCATGGTTGACCAAGGGTTGACTAATGGTTGACCAAGGGTTGACTAATGGTTGACCCGATATTTAATTAAAGTTGACCTTAAGGGTTACCCAATATAACCCTAAATGATACATAAAATATGCAATCGGGCTAGGATTTAAGGGTTGATAGAGATAACCCAAAGATTAAGAGATATGAGCAAAACCCAAGGACGGAATAAAGAAGAACCGAAACCCTAATGATAAGATTAAAGGCTTAGCACCAAGAAGAAGAGGTTATCCAACGTGACCTCTTGAGGAATAATCAAAAGTTTACAGATTATATGGCTTTACAATTGATGATTCTTTCTATGGAGAATAATGGAACTTTAAGTTAAAATGATTGAAAAGGTAAAATGTAAAAGGTCTTTAATTCAATCATAAATAACATATGGGGATTAACCAAGCGATATATAAATCATGAAAGAAGCACTATGTTAGATAGCTTTTGTAATACGGTATGTAAACAGGAGTTCAGCTTTAGACTTTTAGTGGAATAGTCCTGAAGTTGATAATTGATAAATAATTAATCCAGGATTAATTTTTCACAATTATAAGAGCCTCTTTACATATTTCCATCGGATCCCTCTACTAGCTCATACAACTCGACGAAGCATATCGGGATTTATTCCTAATGAGATTGGTAAATTAAATGGAAATTTAATAATGTCTATTAAAGACATAGTACTCTCTAACATGCAATCCCGAAAAAGAATTGGACATATGAAATTAATGTAGACAAATAATGTGATTTATCAACATATGATTGGGTGTAAATAAAATAATTTTTTGTTAATTATTTTGGTTAATTGAACTTTTGAAATAAGATTGTGTTTAAATTATTCAATTTTAGAAAACAAATTTTTTTTTCTCTCCTAATTGATAGTGCATGGATTTTTAGTGGATGGAGGGAAGAAGACTTTGTTTCAAAATTGTTTAAATATATTCATAATATTAAATTATTAATTGATTTAAATAATGAAACTTGTTTGATAGATTTTCTTTTCTTAAAAAATGGTGCACGATTTTTTGGTGGAAAGAAAATATAAAATATTTCATTTATTTAAATTAATTAAATATGGATAATGTTTGGAAAAAATATTTATTTAAATTCAAATAAGATAATCTTATTTAAATTCAAAATTTTAAAAAGAGTTTGAATTTATATAGGATTAGGACTTTATGACTAGTCTAGATTCTTGATTTAAATTTGAATCACCAATCAACCTCTACAAATATGTGGAAGATGAATTTGAATATACTAAAAAGAGGTGGATGAATTTTAGGAGTCCTTCTGCTAGCAAAAAATGTCCATAAGGTTTAAAGAACCTAGGATGAAATTTGAATGATCCTTTCATTCAAAAGATTATCCAGAAAAATAATTATCAATTATTTTTTAAGTAGGAGATATTTTTGACAAATAATTGGAATATTATATAAAGGCTAGGCATTCTTGAAAAAAACCATCATCATACACTCAAATAGGTGGATGGTTTTTGGAGAGAGAAAAAATGCCAAAAACTAGGTTTTTGTGCTTGAAAAAATTCGTCGTTCTTGGGTGTGAGAAAAAGAGAGAAATTTTCATTAAATCAAAAATATAAGGAAGGTTAAGCCGGGTGATATTTTTCATAGAAGGTTAACTGGTTCCTGTTTTGTAGTTTTGAAGAACGAACCAGGATTGAATTATCAACAAAATACATTGGGATTGAGAAGGTGGGATCTAGACTTTGGAAGAATTACTAGTTGTTTGGATTCATAGCACATGTGCCCACACACACTCTAAGACATGGGGACTTGAGAATAGTAGAGAAGATATGTTGGTCAATGCTATAGCAATTCCAGAATTCGAGAAACAATGTACATTTGATCATGTATTTAATTTATTGTTATATACATCATGAGCTTCTTTTCTGAATTGGCATAAAAATTTTAAAACTTCTGCTGCACTGTAACTCTGATATCGGATCCGTTTTTTCCAACAATAAGTACCAAAAGGACACACGAACATAGTTTTATCTTGATCTTCTAGCCCAATCTTTATCTGATAGTATCCGGAACAGTCATCAAGAAAGCTATAGAAAGGATGACCAACTACACGTTCCAGAATTTGGTCAATGAATGGAAATGAAAAATGGTCTTTGCGAGTGGCGGCATTATGCTTTTGATAATCAATGCACATGCACCATCCTATTGCAACCTCTATGGGGATGGCTATCCCTTTCTCGTTTTCTACCACAGTTACCCCTGATTTTTTGGAACTACCTGAGTTGGGCTAAACCATTTGCTATCGGCAGCAGGGTAGATGCCACTAGTATTCAATAGCTTTAAAACTTTAGCCATGATGACCTCTTTCATTGTTAGGTTGAGTCTTCTTTACGGATCTCTTCGCAGGTTAGCCCCGTCTTCCAAATGAATCCAATGGGAGCATATTGAGGGGCTGATACCATTGATATCGACAATCATCCAATCTAATGCGGCTTTGTGTTCACTAAGCATGGCAATCAGCTGTTGCTCTTGTGAGGCATCAAGTTTAGACAAAATGATGATAGGAAAGGTATCACCAGCTCCAAGGAATGAATGTTTAAGACCTCAGGCAGTTGAGCTAGCTTGACTTGTGGGGTTTCTTTGGTGGAGGGTTTTGACTTAACTCTCTCCTTCGGAAGTTCTTCAAAACGTGGTTGCTCAAAACCGGTTCCTCTGTCTTGTGAGCTTTTTGAAATGGCAATGACATTAGTAAACTCAACAAGGCCGGAACTCTCAAAGTTAGAATCTTGGAAGAGGTCTTCTAGCTTTTCATAATTGTTTCACAAGTCGACCTCTTCTTGAATGAGTGTGTTGATCACGAAAGTTTGGTAACATTCGTCGTCATCACATAGTTGCTTCCCAATGTGGAAAATGTTCACTTCGAGAGTCATGGTCCCAAATGAAATCTTCATAAGACCATTCCTACAATTGATGAGGGCATTGGCTGTAGCAAGGAACGGTCTTCCTAGGATGACGGGAATCTTTGACTCCATGTTGTCCACAAAATGAGTATCCAAAAGTAGAAAGTCCACCAGGTTAAAGATTTTATCAATTTGTAGCATAACATCTTCCATTATCCCATGTGGCTTCTTGATGGAACGATCGGCTAATTGTAGGACCAAAGCAGTGGGCTTACTCTTGCCAAGTCCCAGTTGCGAGTAAATAGAATAAGGCATGAGGTTGACACTCGCTCCTAGAATCAACAATGCTTGGCCAAATTCATGTGTCCCAATGTGATAGGTGATTGTGGGACAGCTAGGATCTTTATACTTGGGCAGTGTCTTTTGCTTGATCACTGCACTCACTTGCTGCATCAAGAATGCAGTTTTCATGGCATGGTGTTTCCTTTTCACGGTGTAGAAATCCTTGATGACCTTGTCATAAGCTAGTACTTGCTTGATCATGTGCAACAAGGGAAGGTTTACTTTCACTTGTTTCAAATATTCTAGGATCTCACCATGATTTTCTGATACTTTCCTTGTTGATCAGAGAGCTTATGAGAAGGGCATTTCTACCGGAACGCTTTTTTCGGTTCCTTTGCAGGAAGTTCTTCTTGGGAAGTGGCGACATCAGTGGTGGTGCTGGATGGTTCTCCTTGAATCATGCCACGTTGAGTCATTATGGCGTTGACCTCCTTGATATTTTGAGCATTAGGAGTGGAGGTTTGTGCCATATGTTGTCCCATTGGGATGGAATGTGCTTATGAGTTTTCCACATTTTGAACAGCTAAGGCATTGGCTAGCTTGGTGATTTGGCTTTTAATACCGTTAATCTTGTGATGTTGAAAGTATTTGTTGAAGAATACAGTTGTCATCTCTTCCCATGATCCAATTGACCTAGGTCGCAAAGAATACAACCAACTTTTTGTAATACCCCGAAATTTCTACGGACTTACAATTAAAGGAATTTAAGTCTGTATTATGTGTTTATGTAATATTTCATGAAAATTATGAATACTAATGTGAAATTCATAATTTTATTAGTAAATATTTGAGTTCTCATTTAATTAATTATGAGACTCGATAAATAGTTACTTAGCCATGTATAGGGATTTTTGTGATAAAGGTATCACAAAAAATTTTTGATTTTATGTTGGTCAAAATTTGACCCGAAAAAGTCAAAGTTGACAAAAAAGTCAAAGGTTGACCATAGAGGTCAAAGGCATGACGGTTTTGTGATATGATAAGCAGTATGAAATATATACTACGAAAAACTGTCATTATAGACAAAATAGCAAGACTAAGCTATGAGACCACCCTAGAAAAATCAAGCACACCAAATTAGAGCCAATGGCAAAAAGGGTTCGAAGAAATAAGGAAAAATTTTTATAGTCCGTTTTTACACAGATAAATTTTGGACTGCAGTGCAGTATGAAAATACTGTTATTAAGTGGATAATAGTATTAAAAATATCTGTGTAGCATAAAAGTGGACTGCGTTTTAAGGAAAAAGCCAAACGAGGTCTTAAGATGATGACATCACCTCGCCATGGATTTATGATATCATAAATGATTAAATTAGGATGGAAAGAATTATGGAAGTCTCTAGAAAATGGGTGAGGTGGCCGGCCACCTAAGGGGCAAAAATGTAAAGATTTTGCCATTTGGGGCAAAAATTTAATTTTTGAAAATTGGTGATGTAAGCATTGATGTCATCAAGATGATGTCACCTTGATGAGGTAAGCAAGTCTTGGAGGGCAAGCTAATGGCCGGCCACCTAGAAGGGCAGAAATGCCAAGATTTTGTCATTTGGGTCAAAAGTGTAATTTTTGGAAAATTGATGATATAAGCAAGTGATGTCACTTGGATGATGTCACCTTGATGAGGTAAGCAAACCTTGAGCAGCAAGTTGATGGCCGGCTAAGTGACACCTCTTAGGGGTGTTTTTGCAAATATTTTCACTTTTAGGGTCAAAACGTAAATTTTGGAATAAAAATAAATCAAAAAAATTATGAAATTTCAGCTATAAAAAGGGGCTGAAGGGGGCGGTTTTTTCAGCATAAAAATGAGAAAATCTACCCAAACCATGCCAAAATGAAATCCCACACATTTTTCTCTAGAAACCCAAAACCCAAGGACCAAAAAGGAAGAAAAAAGTTTGATACCCATTTTTGTGGGTGAGAGCCGACTGTAGGGGATGAGAAAAAGAAGAGAAAAACTGAAAAAGATTTAGGGGAAAACCCAAGGGAGAGTTCGGATTTCTCTAGGGGAAATCAAGAGAAAAAAAGTTTGAAAAATTTTGGGTCACTTTTGGGGTGTGTGGCCGAGTGGGAAAGGAAGGAGAAAGGGAAAGGAAAACTGAAAATTTTTTAGCGCAAATCCTTGAAGTAGAGTTCGGTTTTGGTGAGAACCAACCAAGGAGCCAACCAAAATTTTTGGTACCCATTTTGGAGGTGGAGCCGTGAGCCAAGGAGGGCTAGGGGAAGAAAGGGATTGTGTGACCAAAACCTAACTTTGGTCTAAGGTAAAATTCTAGAGCCCTAACTATTCAATTTGAGTTCAATTTGGAGTTTATTTATGATTCAATTTGGGTTGTAAGGATATAAGTTCACTTTCCATTTCATGCCCTAATTTGGTTATATGTGCTTGATTAGTAGATCTAAGGGTATATGGCTTAATTTTTTGATTGTTTATGCTTGTTGATAAATTGATTTCATGCTAGATGATTAGGGTCGTGTGTCCCCTGATTTTGGTTCAAAAATCTGCCATAGGCAGTGGGTGTGTGACTGCTAGCTTAAGGGTGAAAGTTGGATGCTTGATGGAATGTATGCAAAGAACTAGAACCATGCAAACCTAGGTTTTGAGCCTCCCGGATTTGGTTTGCATGGATCCGTTGAAGCTGCTCATGGGTTCATATGGGACGTTAGAAATGCTGTGTGTTTGGTATATAGGCTCCCGAAGTGATCGGTCGAGGTAGAACCTGTGAATTAGGGCGTAAACCGGACGTAACAATCGAAACTGCCAATTTGGATTTGAAACTGGCCAGTTTTGGGAAAGTGGAAATTTAAGGCCTTTAGAGGCCGAACTGGGTAAAACTCAAAACATGAAAGTTGTTCGGAAAGGTTTTTCCTAGGGGGCAGCATGGATAGATTTCTAAAATGAGGCTCCAATGGCCTCTGTTTTTACGAAAATCTGTGGCTAGTCTGCCCAGACCCAGATTACACGACCAGCTAACTTCAAACAAAAACTGACAAAAATATAAGCGGAACTGGATTTTTCACAAAACACAGAAGTTTTATCATTTTTCGAGAGCTACAACTTTCATCAAGACAATTTTTTCAAATTCAGAGTAGATTTTTAAACTGACATTGTTTTATGAGGAGGGTGCAGGGAACCGAAAAATTCCTACACATGAATTTTTACAAACGTTTCCGAAAAACTGTATTTTTCCTCAAAACCACTGTTTTGACTATAAAAACTGTTCCAATGACAGCTTTCAGTCCTTAATGATTTTAAGGAGCCCTGTTTTAAGAAAATGAATTTTTACAAGTTAAGAAAAGAGTTTTGGGATTATTCACCCAAAGTCTTCAAGTTGAAGAAAAATGGAATTTTCAAGCTAAGGGTTAGTAAGCGAATCGATTATGAATGGTAACCGGAAGTTATATCCGAGTTACTGGGCTTAGCCCAAAGCCCAAAGTTTGACCCAAGGAGGGTTGACCTTAGTTGACCAAATGTTGACTTTGGTTGACCGAAAGTTTGACTAAGTTTGACCTTTAAGGTTACCCAATATAACCCTAAAGGATACCAAGGTTATTGAATTGGGCTAAGACTTAGGGTTATTGATAAGATAATAACCCAATGGATTACGGACCAAGTAAAAGTAAGACATAAACCCAAGAAGAATGAAGTAACCAATCAAGTTAACAAGAGGTATTAGAGGGGACATACGACTAGGGTTGTTCATGGATGTTGGTTAGGATACCAACATCATATATCATGATTTATGGTAAGATAAGATAACCTTATCTTACACCTTGTGTGACGCTCCCTTACTACGTAGAGCCGTCACGCCTTACTTACTTACTTAACTTTACTTGAAAATTAAGAATATATATATATATATTTTTAAACATACTTACAAAAACATTACTACTTAAGTAAAAATTACTTAAGGTCTTTAGTTCCAAAATACCATAAAGCATAATTTGTCTTTATCATACATACTTATGTACAAAACTTCTTAACTCAAAAATAGGTTACGGAAACTATGCGTAATGGTATCCATACCGCCTTCATCCGCCGCCACATCGTCCACACACTGCCCACCATTCAGGCTGCAGGTTTCTTACCTACAGTATGAAATATATCTTGATGAGCTTTCGCCCAGTAAGCACAAACATAATCTCACAAAAACATTAAAACATCTTGAAAACATACATCATCATATGCATATGCGTGAACCATTTATGTTCCATTTATGCATTTCTTTTAACTTACTTATCTTTCTTATGGGCCCCATAGTGTACGTACCATCATTTATTTAGCGCGCCTCCAGTTACAGTTAAGGGTTGCAAGGTCCCTAACTGCTCTGGGAACATTGGGTGATTACACCCTCCCGCATCAACGAGAGGGTGAATCCTTTACTTTAACATGAAAAATCCTCCACCTTATGGGAGGTCGGTACGACACTTTACTTGTGATTTCTTACCATATTATTTATCCTTAGTGAACATACCTTATGATGTCACTATATGATAATATACTTTTTATCTCATTCATAACATGGCATGACATTCTTTTCATTCATGGCATTTGCAATCATGACATTTTTATAAACATGACATTTTGTAAATATAGCACTTTTATAATCTTTTGCAAAAATAGCAATTTTTATAAACATAGCATTTTGCAAAAACAGCACTTTTTATAAAGCATGGCATTTCATAGATATAGCACACAACAATTTGCAGCATATTTGAAAACCACATATTTGAACATAATTTACTAGCTTTCATACTGCAGGTGAGGTTTATACTTACCTCTAGTCCCGTATCCTTAAAATTGCGTTCCTTAAATTTGTCGGCAACGGCAATTCACTTTCCTGATATACCAAAAATATAGGATCAGGATCCTTTCGTAAGGTGTTGGTGACCTACCAACACTCACATCTACTTTTGGTTTTATGTCCCTTATACTTGATATCCATCTTGGCCATCTTAATCCTCAGTCTTTATCGAGTTTTGATAAATCCTTAAGAGGTTACGTTGGGTAACCTTTTTGGTTAGAGCCTTGTTCTATTATTGGGCTTTGCTCATACACTCTTGTTATTGGGTTATTTCCATTAACCCTTTAAATCTTAGCCCAAATATACATGTGGGTGTCCCTTAGGGTTATGTTGGGTAACCCTTAAGGTTAACCTTATTTAACCTTGGGTCAATCTTTGGTTACCCTTGGGTTTGTAACTCGGATATAATATCCGGTTACCGTTCGTAATTGGCTTGTTTACCAATTTTTACTTTAAAATTCCTCTTCCTTATTTTTGGAAAATCTTGTGTAGTTAACTTCTAAAAATCCTTCATTTTGCTTGTAAAAATTCTAACTCTTTTAATTAGAATATACTTTGGCTTAATTTCATTATTTTCTTTAACTTGTAAACTCTTGGTTGAAACCCTCTTTTTCTTTACTTCGGAGAAAAATGTGAAATTTCAAACCCGAGCCCTTAAAATTCATGGTTTTCGAAATAAATCTTTTATAAAATCATTTGGGGCCGGAAACCGCCTTTGGAACGGTTTCCGAAGCTAAAATAACCATTTAAGAGCACTTCACAATTTTTCTAGAAAATATTTTCGTGAAACTCATGCGCAAGATTTCGGACTCCCTGCGCATCTTCCACAAAACATGCCCAGTTTAAAAATCGGCTTGGAATTTGAAAAACTTGTCTTCACGAAAGTTGTAGCCCTTGAAAAATGCTAAAACTTTTGTGTTTTAAAAAAAATCCAGTTCGGCCTAGATCAGTACCAGTTTTTATTTGAAAACGGGCTGACTCTGAAAAACTGGGTGAAGAACGTCCCAGGGATCAGCCACGGGTTTTGGGTAAAACGGAGGCCACTGGAGCCTTGTTTCGAGATTCTGTTCACGTAGTCCTCTAGGAAAAGTTGTTCCGAACAACTTTCGTGTTTTAACTTTTACCCTGTTCGGCCTCTAAGGGCCTTGAAATTACCCTTTCCCGAAACTGGCCAGATTCAAATCCGAATTGGCAGTTTCGGTTCCTTATTTCGGTTTACGTCTTATTTCGCAGAATCTATCTCAACCGATCACATCGGGAGCTTAGACAATAACAAGCAGCGCTTCTAACATCCCATTGAAACCCATAAATCCATCTCATTCAACTCATGCAACCCAAATCCGAAAATTAACAACCTAGGGTTGCTTGGCTCTAGCACATGCATCATCACATACCATCAACACAAAATTCAACCCTAAATCTAGCATGCTCTCATGGCTGCCAAGGGCAGATTTTTGACCTCATCTTATGGGACATACAACCTAATTTCTAGCATGAAAAAATCCATCATCAAGCAAGCATAAATCAAGCAAGCAATTAACAAAACAAGCCAACCAAAACCCTAACCTTAATCAAGCACACACACACCAACAATAGGGCTGAAAATTTAGAATGGACTTATGTCCTTACAACTAACTTGAATCACCCTCAAATACTTAAATGAAACTCAATTTCAAGATGGTTTTAAGAGATTTACCTCAAACCCAAGTTAGGATTTTGAAATCCCAAAATCTTCCTTTGGTTCTTGGCTTGCTCACCCACACGGCTTCTCCATGAAAAAGGCATCTGAAAATTTTTTTGTTAGCTCTTGTTGCTCCTTCTAAAACCGAATATTACAAGAAGAAAAATCCAAGTTTTTCTTACCTCTTCCTCTCTTGCTTGTTTGGCCAACTCTTGGAGAAATCCCAAAATTTTTCTCAAATCCTTCCTTGCTTGGTGGCTCACGGTTTTGGTACAAATGGTGCACCAAAAATTTTTCTTCTTGGTTCCTTGCTAGACCACTCAAAACCTCTCCTCTCCTCAAGTTTTTCCCACTAAATTTCCAGATTTTTCCTCTCCTCTCTCCTCTCTCAACTTCGGCTACAAGTCTTGAAAAAAACCATAAAATCTTCTCACTTTTTCTTAGCTCTCCCTTCTTGCAAAAATCGTGCACCCTAGTGAAGAAAACCCAGAAATTTTCTGTTGGAATCTCTCTCTCTCTCTCTTCTTCTCTCTTGCTGCCGAATTTCTGAAGACAAGCAAAGGGTTTTGGCTGTCTTTGACAAGTAAATGAGAAGGGAAACGAGAAGGGGTGTCTTGAATGACTAGTGGTTGGTTTTGTAATACCTGGAATTTTATGTTGCCATTTTCCTTCTAAAAGAGGAATTATGAGCATA
>CM046386.1:2493236-2518236 GCA_025413485.1 Ficus microcarpa
TTCTTTTATAAAATTCTAACTAAAAAATGTACTCACTCGAGTACTGAGCTTTCACCTATGAGGAAAGCTCTAGACATACATACATGCATACATGCATACATACATACTTAAACTTAAAACTGATCATATATGCATGCTGAAACAAAATGAAAACACATTTTCATTTTTAAACATATTTTGGAAACTGCGTAGCAGTCCATACCCACGTTTCACATTCCGCTGCGCCATCTCTCCACAGTTGTATCAGACAGTGCCGGTAGGAATTTACCTACAGCATGAAAGTAACTATGAGCTAAAAAGCTCAGTAAGCACAATGTCCTATCCGCATGCAAACTAATGCACGAAAAGCGTGAACCAATTATAATTTATTTTAAAATTAATTTGGGTCTCTCTACTGGTCTAATCTGATCCTATCTTGCTATTATAACATGTGTGTATGTACTTCGGTATGTAACCATGGAGTGATTGAAGGCGGTCCGTCCAAACCAACTCAAACCATGAAACACAAAGTTTAACATGGAGTAGTGGAGGCAGCCCTGCCATATCAAGTCAAACCATGGAACATGCCGTTTTAACTTACCACACAGGCAACGTCAGTACAACACAACATGTTCTACTTAACCTATCTCATATCTTACCATTATACTTATTTTTAGTGGACATACTTCGTGATGCCATAAAAATAACATAAAACATAAACGTGCTTCTGCATACATAATACATGGCATACTTAATGCATACATACTTAACACATAAACACATAACATACATAGCACATAACATACATACATAACATGCTTACATGACATACATAACATACATACATAACATGACATACATAACATGCATACATAACATGACATCCTATTCATGCAGCTAACATGAGTCCATGCCGTAGGCGGAGTTGTACTTACCTTTCCGTCGTACGTTCTTGCTTAACTGTCCCTTCCTAGTGCTGTTCCATTCCTGGCACAGCTGCAGGTTCTGCCTGCTTGACAAGGACAGACTCTACTAAGACTTCATGAAAATGCAGGTAAACAAACCAACAATGTCTACATGATCTTGGTTGTATGTCCCTTATGTGCAAAGCATCTAATTTGGTTACCAAGGGTAACCTGGCGTGCTAAGCCAAACTAAACCCCTACTAGTTACTTATCTATATCGGAAATTATCGGGTTATATCTGATAACCCTTCGGTTGAGCCTAACGGTATCCCTCGGGGTTACTCTGGATAACCCGTGAGGATAATTTAACTCTATACCAAAAGTCAACCAAAAGTCAACAAAAGTCAACCTTGGTCAACTGTGGTCAACCCTGGTCAACCCCCTATGGTCAACCTCTCGGGTCTAGGGCACGACCCGGTAACGCGGGCATAACCCCCGGTTACCATGCGTAAGCTAACGGGTGACTACAAACTTTGCTTGAAATGTCATTTTCCACACTTAGAAAATACTTAGGAAAACTTAGGGAAAAATCCCAATTTTTCACTTTTCTTGTAAAAATTTATAACTTAAGTCATAAAATCCAAATTCTTGAATTTATGCTTTGTAAAATCAATTTAGGTCGAAAACCGTCTTTGGAACGATTTTCGTGACCAAAATCACTCATTTGAGGTACAAAATCATTTTTCCAAAACACTTTGTTAACTTGGTGGTTCAGGGAATTCGGATTCCCTGAGCACCTTTGATAATTAAATTTTTATCTTAAAATCGGTGCGTGATCTTAAAAAGTTTTCTTCACAAAAGTTCTAGCTCTCGAAAAATGCTAAAACTTTCGTGTTTTGCAAATTTCCTAATTCGGCCTAGTTTCGTCCCAGATTTAACTTGAAACTGACTGACCCATAAAACTGGGTCTGGGGACGTGAATGTTTTAGGCACGGGTTTTGGTGTTTTTGAAGGCCTTTGGAGCCTTATTTTTGAAAACGACCCGCGTTTCCCCCTAGGAAAAGTTGTTTTGAACAACTTTCATGTTTTACACTTTCCCAAATTCGGCCTCTAAGGGCCTGTTATTTTCTGTTTACGAAAACTGGGGATGTTGGATCCGAACCTGCCAGTTTTCGGGTTACATTGATTTTACGTCTCCTATTTCGGCTTCTAACTCAAACCGATCACACGGGAGTCTAGAAAATCAACATGCACGTTATCTAAACGTCCCACATGCGTTGGACATGTTTACCCCATCGTGGCTATGCAAACCAAAATCCGGAACTAAACCTAGGCTTGCATGCTCTAAGGTTTGGTTCACCAAGCCAAACTGAACAAAGCTCTCACCCTAGCACCATGAGCCACACGGCAGCACCATAAAACAGGGACATACTTAGCCAATTATCATGTAAACCAAGCAAGCAAAACAAGCACAAAACATGGCACCAAAAATCAGAAAATAAAGCACACAACCTAGCATGCATATCTAGCTAACATACACCCTTAAATCAAGTCTCATACCCTAGCAAGCATACCATAAAATTCTGAACTTTAAACCTTACAATCCATGGCTTAAATACATCATAAATTGCTCAATTAAAAGCTTGAATCAAGGCTTCTAGGGTTAGGGTTTCTCACCAAAAATTTCGGACTTGGATCCCCATGGTTGGCCGAACCTCATGGCTCCCTCATGGCTGCCTTGGCTGATCTCACCATGGCTGGCCGAACCTCCATCACCATGGGCTCCAGAATTTTTCCAGCCATGAACACATACAATCAACACATCAATTTCCATTCAATTCTTGTGGAAAAATAACTTAGGGTTTGAGGAAAATACCATGACTCACCCTAGGGTTCATGGAGCCGAATTCTTCTCCTTGGTTGGCTGCACCTACAATCTGTTTTGGCTCACCAAAGAGCCTCTAAAATCTGCACCAACTTGGGCGTTCTCTTGCTGCCCAGCCGAACCTCCATGGCTGCCATACCCACGAATTTTTTCTCAAAAATTTCTGCACTTCCATGGCTGAAAATCAGCCACCACCAAGGCACCAAACTCACCCTTGGTTCACCCTTGGCTCCCTTCACCAAGCTCGGCACCCACCAAGGCTTGAATCCGAAAATTTTTCTCTTCCTTCTCCTCTCCTCCATGGACGTTGCAGGTCTGCAAATTTTCTGGAAAAATTCCAGATTTGCTCTTGTTTGCACCAAGCTCAAAACCGACCCTCCCATGGTGGATTTCACAAATTTTTTTCCAACTTTTTGGCTTGGATTTCACTCCCCTAAGGCTCACGAATTTTTTTCTGAGGTTGGCTGGGGCTGCTGGGTTTCTTGGTCCTCTTTGGTCGACACCCACATGAGGAAGGAAGAAGATAATAACAACAAACTTTTTAAAATTCAAATTTGGCCCCAAATCTTTTAAATTTTGAATTTTTCTCCATGGTGACTCACCCTTTGGAACCGGCTGGAAGGGGCTGGAATGGCTGAGGTGTCTGCTGATGGAGGGCTGAGGTAAGGGCTTATGTCACCAATTTTTCAAAAATTCCAATTTTGCCCCCGAAACTGAAAATTCTTGTAAAAATACCCTCTAGGTGTCCGATTGTCCTAAAAATCGACACACCCATCCTATTTGATGATATAATCATCTTGGGGACTTCACACGCTCGTTTCGACAATTTTCCAAAATTTACACTTTTGCCCCCAAAAGTGAAAATTTTTGCATTTATGCCCCAAAATTCCAAAAATTGGCATAATGCTTACTTTTCATTCCAATATCAATCTTTTCATGATTTTATGTGATTTTCTTCCAATAAAATCACATATTTCCAAAATTTACATTTTTGCCCCGAAAGACAAAATTCTTACATCTTTGCCCTCGAAAGTGGCTATTTCTTGATTTCTTTTTGCAAAACATATTATTTCCTCATTAGGCCTCATCTAATATCGTTACTTGGCGTACTTCACATATTTTTCAAAATTTACATTTTTGCCCCCAAAAATGAAAATTTTGACATTTTTGCCCTTTGGCTTGGATTGGTCTTCTTGGATGATTTCTTGACTGAATATATCAGTCTGGCCTTAACTAATGCTAGGGATGCTTGATTTACGGGTGATTCTACTGTCTATTTGGGCTATACAGCCCATACTGACATATTTTGCAGTATTTTCGCATACCGCAGCATTTTCCAATGTCGGGTCAACTGTTGACCACTTTTGGTCAAACTTTGACTTTTCGGGTCAAAGTTGACTTTTTGGTCAAACTTTGACTTTTTCGGTCAAAGTTGACTTTCGTGGTCAAACTTTGACTTCCTTAGTCAAAATTGACTTTCTAGTCAAACTTTGACTTTTTTGGTCAAAGTTGACTTTTTGGTCAAACTTTGACTTTCTTGGTCAAAGTTGACTTTTTAGTCAAACTTTGACTTTTTCGGAAAAACGTCCCTATTCGCCCCTTTCGCCCTGAAAAGGCGTTTTCTAACCTTAAAAATCTATTATGAGTCTTATTGGGCCATAAGACTCCGTAAAACGTGTGAAAAACCCTTAATTGAGTTTTTCCGCAACATATCACATATGCTCATAGTTCCTCTTTAGAAGGAAAAATGGCAACAGGAATTTCTAGGTATTACAGATTGCCCCTAACCAAATCGCACCCCCTCCCTCGATGCCGACCTGCCTAGTCCCTCTCTCCTTCTCAATCCCAACAACAGAAACCTCCCCTCCGCCCTACCCCCCAACCTTCCACCAGTAAAGGTGGATGTTTTTAAAATTATTTTTTTTCTAATTAGTTTTTAATTTCTTAGTCAAATACTATTGTAAGGTAAAGTGTATGATAATTCCGTACACAAGTAACATCTAAGCCATTTGATTGCATCTGAATGATTTAAAAATGAACTTTATCGATAGGGTATATAAAAAGGGTTTTACTACAACTTACCCAAATTAAAAAACTAACATAAATAAAAGCAACAAAAAAAAACCCTGAAATTTTTTTTTTCCTTAAAACTTCTTCTTTTGCCGTGAGGTCATCCTCTTCTTTTGCCTGGACGACTATGGTATTGAGGTTTTCCCCATTGTCCTATGTGCTCAAGTCCTGCCAAAAAGAAGGGTTAGCATATAATCGAAATCGACATTGGAGTTCAAAGTGTGACAATTTGGATTCTCATTGGAGTATTGCCGTTGACGAAGGACGAATCTAGGAGGAGGTAAATTTGGGTGAGGAATTGCCGCATATGGCATATTCGGGCAAGGAGAGTGGAGGGCAAATAGCAAAGTGATTGTTAGTGTGACGCCCCATTCTACGTAGAGTCGCCACCTTACTTACTTAACTTAACTTTACTTAAAATTTGGGAATATTTTTTATTATTTTTTTGAAACATACTTATATCTATGAAAATGCTTTGCTCATAAAAACTTATCTTACATACATACTGATATAGAAAATTCACTTAAAGTCTTTAGTGCCAAAATACCATATAACATAACTTTGTCTTCGCAATATAGACATATACACAAAATCTTCTTAACTTATCAAAATATGCGGAATCTATGCGTAGTGGTATTCATACCGCCCTTCGTCTGCTGCCGCCTCGTCCCTTCAATGCCCATCACTTAAGCTGCAAGTTTCTTACATACAGTATGAGATATAACTTGATGAGCTTTCGCCCAGTAAGCACAAACGTAATCTCACAAAACATTTTATTTTTAAACATTTTGAAAACATAACATTCATCATATGCATATGCGTGAACCATTTATGTTCATTTATGCATTCCTTTTTAACTTGAACTTCTCTTTCTTATGGCCCCTTAGTGTACGTACCATCATTTATTTAGCGCGCCTCTAAATACAGTTAGGGTTTGCAAGGTCCCTAACTGCTTTGGGAAAACATAATTGATTACACCCTCCCGCATCAACGAGAGGGCGATAATCCATATCTTTAACATGAAAAACCCTCTACCTTGGGGAGGTCGGTACGACACTTTACTTGTGATTTCTTACCATGTTGTTTATCTTTAGTGAACATACCTTATGATGTCACTATATGATAACATAACTTTTATCTTCTTCATAACATGGCATGGCATTTTGAAATCATAGCACTTTTGCAAACATATTATTTTTTTTTGCAAATATAGCACTCTTGAAAACATGACATTTTACAAATATAGCACTTTTAGAAAACATGGCACTTTGCAAAATAACATTTATGCATATATAGTATCTTGTAAATATAACACTTATGCAAACATAGCATTTTTATAAAGCTTGACATTTAAACATAGCATCATCTTGAACATAGCATAAAAACATGTAATAGCACTTTTGAAAACATACTAGCTTTCATACTGCTGGTGAGGTTTGTACTTACTTCTCGTGCCGTATCCTCCACGTTGCGTCCTTAAATTTGTCGGCAACAGCAGGTCACTTTCCTACTATATGAGAAATATAGGATTAGAATCCTATCGTAAGGTGTTGGTGACCAAACCAACATTCATGCCTAATCTTGGTTGTATGTCCCCTTCACTTGATCTCCATAATCATCCTTCTTCATTAAGGATAATCAACTTTGACTAATCCTTAAGAGGTCACGTTGGATAACCTCTTGATTAGATCCTTGTTCTATGGTTGGTTTCTTGAAAACTTTGGGTTTTACTCATACATTCTCATTATTGGGTTATCGGCATTAACCCCTTAAATCCTAGCCCAAATATACATGTGGGTGTCTCTTAGGGTTATGTTGGGTAACCCTTAAGGTCAACTTTAAATGGACATTGAGTCAACCTTTAGTCATTCTTGGGTTTGTAACTCGGATATAACATCCGGCTACCGTTCGTAATCGGCTTGCTTGCCAATTTCTCCTTAAAACTCCATTTTTTTATTTTTGGAAAACCTTGTGTAACTCTCTTCCAAAAATCCTTAGTTTGCTTATAAAAATTCTTGCTTCTTTAACTTGAAAGTACTTTGACTTAAAAATCCATTTCTTTTCTTAACTTGAAGGTACTTGACGTAAAATCATCATTTTTCATTAACTTGAAAACATTTGGTTTGAAACCCTTTTTTCGTTACTTCTTGGAAAAATGTGGAATTTCAAATCCGAACCCTTAAAATTCATGGTTTTAGAAAAAGAGCTTTTATAAAATTATCCAAGGCTAGAAACTGCCTTTGGAATAGTTTTCGTAGCTAAAATAACATTTTAAAGACACTTTACATTTTTTTAGAAAACATTTTTGTAAAACTAAGGTGCAGGAATTTCGGATTCCCTACGCACCTCCCCTAAAACGTGCCCAGTTTAAAAATCCATCGAGAATCTGGAAAACTTGTCTTCACGAAAGTTGTAACTCTCAAAAAATGCTAAAACTTTTGTGTTTTGTAAAGAATCCACTTCGGCTTGTATTAGTACCAGTTTTTGTTTGAAAACTGGCTGACCCTGTAAAACCGAGTGAAAATTGGGTATGGGGATCAGCCACGGGTTTTGGGGAAAACGGAGGCCGTTGGAGCCTCATTTCGAGATTCTACTCACGGAGCTCTCTAGTAAAAGTTTTTCCGAGCAACTTTCATGTTTTGAGTTTTATCCCGTTCGGCCTCTAAGGGCCTTAAAATTTCACTTTCCCGAGACTGGCCAGATTCGAATCCGAATTGGCAGTTTCAGTTGCTTAGTTCGGTTTACGTCCTAGTTCGTGGATTCTATCTCGACCGACCACTTCGGGAGCTTACTCATCAAACATGCAGTGTTTTTAACGTCCCATTCATACAAGCATACAAATCCCATGGGTCCATGCAATCTCAAACCGAAAATCCAAATCCTTGGTTGCATGGGTTCTATCTAGCATTCCATACCAACAAGCATTCATCATCTCACCCCTAAGCTAGCAACCGACCAGCCACTACCTAGGGCAGGTCTTGACCAAAAATTTAAGGGACATATCAACCACATCTAGCATGCTTCCTGACCATTTTTCAAGCACAAAAATTTAAGCAAACAAGCATCATAAACAAGCCAATCAAACTCTAATCCCTAATCAAGCACACACACCAACAAATTAGGGCTGAAAAATAAAATGGACTTATGTTCTTACAAACCAACTTGACTCACCTTAAAAATGCTAGATTTAAACTTAATTTCAAGATGGTTCAAGAATTTAACTCAAACCCAAGTTAGGGTTTGGAAATTTCCAAATCTCCTTCCTTCCTTGCTCACCCTAGACTCACGGCCAACCTAGAAAAATGGAGATCCAAGAAAATTTTGTTGGCTCTTTCTTTCACCTCCAAGCCGAAGACTCAAGAAGAAAATCCCCAAAATAGATTTCAAGATTTACTCACCTTTCTCCTCCTTTCTTGTTCGGCCACCTCTTGGAAAACTCACAAAATTTTCTCAAAATTTTCCTTGCTCTCACTCACTTGAAAACCGAAACCCAAAGAGATGAAAACTTCAAGAAATTTCTTTGGCTCTCACTCTCCTCTCTTTCTCCTCTCTTGCTGCCGAACTCTTGGAGAGAAAAGCAAGGGTTTCTCTTACTTTCTCAAATGAAATGACTAAAGGGATGGGAAAGGTTTTTGATAGAAACAAGGGAGCTTGGAGTAGTTGATGACTTGCCTTATTTTGTGGCTTTTCCTCATGCTTTTCTTTTCCTAGTTGCAGCCGGATTTGGGGGTGGAAAAGAAGGCTCCACATAGCTAGCTTAGTGTAAGACCCGAAATTTTGTAGACTCGTAATTTCCTTGTTCATAAGGAATTAAAGTCTAATTTATGTGTTTATGATGTGTTATATGAAAAATTATGAATAATAATGAAAAATTCATAATTTTATTTAAACAATGTTCGAGTCCTCATTTGATTGTTATGAGACTCAATTAATGATTTACGAGCCAAGTATGAGGTTTTTAAAGGAAAAAAAACGAAAAAGGATGAAATTTTACAAAAGTTAAAGGTTTGACCAAAAAGTCAAAGGTTTGACCGAGAAAGTCAAAGTTTGACCAAGACGGGTCACAACGTTGACTTCACAAGTATGATGAAGGAATATGGAAAGAATTCCGAAAATGAGGTTTTATGATCAAGATAGCACAAATAAGCCATAAATCCACCCTAGAAAAATCAAGCACACCGAATTAGAATTAAGGGCAAAAAGGTCTCCGAAAAATTGGAGAAAGAAAGTTTGTGGTCCAAATTTACATGGAAGAATTTTCGGACCAAGGAATAAAATGAGAATGCTCATCACAGTGTTGGAAATAACTGTGGAGCGCGAAAGGAGCAGTGGAAGAGCGAAATGGCCAAACAAGGCTTTGGAAGAGCTAGTGGAAGATAACATCAACCCCTTGATATCACCTTCCACTAACCCAAGACTACACATGAGGGGCTGCCCCTCACCCACAAATTCGGTAGCAACAAAGGGGACAAGAAGGAATGGCAAAAAGCCATAATTTAAGGGAAAAAGTGTGAGCTAACTTGGTGAAGTGTGAAAGCTTTTCCACCACCCAAAGGATGCCACTTGACTGTCCCATTTTTCAGCCATCAACAGCCCATACCTTCCCCTTCCTCTCCATTAAATTTTCGGTTGCAAACACAAGGAAAAAGATGTAATACCTAGAAATTTCATGTTATCATTTCCTCTTCGAAGGAATTATGTGTATACGTTGAGATATTTACGGAAAAGCTCGGTTAAGAGTTTTTCATACTTTTAGGAGATCTTAGGGCTCGATAAGACTCAAAATAGGTTTTTAAGGTTAGAAAACGCTCTTTCAAGTCGAAAAGAACGAAAAAGGACGTAATTTCAGAAAATTCAAAGTTTGACCGAAAAAGTCAAATTTAACCAAGAAAGTCAAAGTTTGACCTAAAGTGATCAACGGGTTGACTTGGCAGTATTGTATGATGCAGTATGAGAAAATACTGTAAAATATGTCAGTATGGGCGAGATAGCTCAAATAGGCTTTAAAACCACCCAAGAAAATCAAGCACACCTAGTTAAGGTCAAGGGCAAAAGGACATGAAAATATGAAAAACTTGGTCACCAAGTAACCTATTGGGGCCGGTCACATGCAGGGGCAAAAATGTCAAAAATTTCACTTTTGGGGTAAAAGTGTAAATTTTGGAAATTTGATGATGTAAGCATAGTGATGTCATCAAGATGATGTCACAATGAGGCAATGACTTGCCTTGCAAGACAAGTAAGGGCCGGCCACCTATGGGGGCAAAATTGTAAATATTTTGTCTTTAGGGGCGAAAGTGTAATTTTGGAAAATATGTGATGTAAGCATGAGGTAATCACATGATGTCATCAAGATGATGTCATTTACTTGGAAGGCAAGCAAATGACTGGCCATTGACACCTAAGGGGCATAAATGCAAGAATTTTCACTTTTGGGGTCAAAGTGTAAATTTTGGAAAATTGATGATGTAAGCACATGATGTCATCATGATGAGATAAGCTTGGCTTGTTCACCAAGGAACCAACCGGCCACTTAGGGGGCATTTTTGCAAGAATTTTCACTTTTGGGGTAAAAGTGCAAATTTTAGAAATTTGGTGATGTAAGCAATGATGTAAGCCATGATGTAAGCAATGATGTCATCCTAGCCTTGTTCTCCAAGGCAATGACCGGCCACCTTGCCACCTTGCATGCCAAGTATGCAATTTTGGATTTTTGAGGGACTAAAGTGCAAATTTTGGAAAGTTACATATGCCTATAAATAGCCACTATTAGGGGCGGTTTTTGCTGCTGGAAAATTCCAGAAAACCAGCCAAACTCTGGCCAATCTTCATTAGAAAAATCCGAGAGGGAGAGGAAGTGAGAGAACCAAGAGAAAAAGTTGAAAAACCCATGGGAAGCCAGCCTAGGGGTTACACGGGTTTCAAGCATGAAACCAAGAGAAAATCTGGAAATTTTGGGGCCAATTTCTGTGCAGTGGCCGTGTGAGGGAGAGGAAGAAAAGGAGAGAAATTTTAGTGGAAAAAAAATGGTGAGTGGCCGAGTGGGTGAGAAATCACCAACCAAGAAACCAAATGAATTTTTGGTGCTCTAGGTGTGTGTGTTTTGGCCATGAGTGAGCAAGAGAAAGAAAAGGAAAAATTTAAGGATTTTGAGTATGGAGAGTGCTCGGGTTTGGGCTAAAATTATCACCAAGGGAGGTGAAAAATTTTGGTGCTATTTGGAGAGCAAAGACGAGAGGAAAGGATGAGCCAAGGGAGGGAGAATTTCGGTTTGCATGCTCTAACCCATCCCTAGGGTTAGCTAAGGTAAAACTCCCTCAAACCCTAACATTTTTCCATGTAAGTTAGATGGGATATTTATGTGTATGTTTGTATGTGCATGGCTGAAAATTGGAACCCCATTTGGAGGGGAAATCCGGATTTGTTGGCAGCCAAAAGGGAGGAGTAAGGAAGTTTGGATCCAAACTAGTAAACCAACTTCCAAACCCTAGAGGTAAACCCTAAAACCATAAGCTTTTGGTTTGAGATTTAATGTGGAAATTTAAGTGTATTTCCAAGTCCAATATGTAAGAGCATAAGCTCAAGTTTTATGGTTAATGCCCTAGACTAAGTATGGTGCTTGATTAGGGTGTTTGCTAAAGGTGGTTTAGCTATGCTTTGTTTATGCTTTGTGTGCATGAAATTTGTGCTTGTTTGCATGCTAGGATTGCATGGCTTATTGGTTGGTATGTTCCCTGCTTGTGTGCAGCCGGTTATGGCTGGTTTGCTAGATGGTTAGAGCTAGCTATGATTTTTCATGAATGGTTCAATGTATGGTGATGCAAGTTCTAGTTCATGCAACCCTAGGCTAGTTCAGATTTGGTTTGGGTTGCATGGCTGCGTTAGAATCACGAGTTGATTCATGTGGGACGTTAGATACCGCTGCATGTTGGTTACTTACGCTCCCGCATGATCAGTTGAGTTAGTTCCGCGAAGTAGGACACGTAAAACCGAGTAAGCACAAAAACTGGCAGATTCGGATCAAATCTGCCCAGTTTTTGGAAAAGTGAAATTTGAGGCCTTTAGAGGCCGAATTGGGAAAAACGTAAAACATTAAAGTTGTCCAAAACGACTTTTTCTAGGGGGCCACGTGGGCGGATTCTTGAAATGAGGCTCCAATGGCCTCCGTTTTCCCCAAAACCCGTGGCTGATCCCCAGACCCAGTTTTCACTTAGTTTTTCGGGGTCAGCCAGTTTCAAACAAAAACTGGGACGAATCTAGACCGAATTAAAATTTTTGTAAAACATGAAAGTTTTAGAATTTTTCGAGAGCTAGAACTTTCATGAAGAAAACTTTTTCAGGTTATGAACCGATTTTTAAACTGGGATCATTTTACAAAGGGTGCGCAGGGAATCCGAAAATTCCTGCACCACTAGTTTTACAAATGTTTCTAGAAAACTGTTTTTCTTCTTCAAACTACTGTTTTGATTATGGAAAACTGTCCTTGGAACAGTTTTCAACCCCAAATGATTTTATAAAGCATTAATCCAAGAGTTTGGATTTTTATGATTTAAGTGAAGAATTTTTACAAGTAAGTAAAAAGAGTTTTGGGATTAATTTCCCTAAATTTTTCAAGTTAAGGAAAATGAATTTTTCAAGCTAGAGTATAGCAAGCGATTAGTTTACGATTGGTAACCGGAAGTTATACCCAAGTTACTGGGTCAAGCCCGAGGCTCAAAGGTTGACCCATAGGGGGGGTTGACCATAGTTGACCGTAGTTGACCGGAGTTAACCATAGTTGACTTTGGTTGACTAATAATATTGGTTTAGTTTGACCTTAAGGGTTATCCAATGTAACCCTAAAGGACACTGATTAAGCTAAGCTAAAGGGTTAATGGATTTAACCCGATAAATTATGGATTAAGGATGAAGCTCAGGGTTGGAAGATAATCTAACCCTAATGGCATGTTATGAGCTTAGTACACGAGGTTACCCAATGTAACCAAGTTAGACGTTTTTGCACAAAGGGACATACAACCAAGACCATGTAAGGTAAGCATGTTGGTTAGATCACCAGCATTTCATAAGTTTAAATTAGAGCATGTCCTTTATCGAGCAGGCAAAATCTGCAGCTGTACCCGGGAGAGGAACAGCATTAGTTGGGATAGTAAATCAAGAGCGTAGGACGGAAGGTAAGTACAACTCCGCCTACAGCATGAACACATGTTTGTTTGCATAAGACGTTTTATGAAATCATGAATGGCATTTCATGATTTATGATGTTATGAAGTAGTACGTTTATGTTAAGATGTGATATGTCATGTTAAGATGTAGTATGTCCATGTTTCATGTTAAGATGAAGTATGTTATGAAGTATGCTATGAAGTATGTTATGTTATGTATGATGTTATGTTACGATGCAGTATGTCATGGCATGTTAAGTTATGAGATAGTATGTTACGATGAAGTAAGTTATGTTTTATGTTCGATATCATGGCATCACGAAGCATGCTCACTGATAATGAACTATATGGTAAGAACAAGTTTTTAAGATATGAGATAAGTTAAGTAAGGATTGTTGTGTTGTACTGGCTTGCCTCTGTGGTAAGTTCAAACGGTATGTTCTATGGTTTGACTTGAATTGGATGGGCTGTCTCCACTACTCTATGTTAAACATTTTGTTTCATGGTTTGAGTTGGATCGGACGGACCGCCTTCAACCACTCCATGGTTATGTACCTCAGTACGTGCACACATGGTATAGAATTAAATAAGGAACCATAATCTGATTAATAAGAAATCATAATTGGTTCACGTATTCTTGCACTTTCATTTGCATGCGGATTGAATATTGTGCTTACTGAGCTTTTTAGCTCACTACTTACGTTCATGCTGTAGGTAAGCTACCTATCGGCAATACCTGATGCAAAGCTGTGGAGAGATGGCGCTGCGGACTGTGAAACGTGGGAATGGACACCGCTACGGGTTTCCAAAATATGTTTGAAATGAAAAATGTGTTTACATTATGTTTTAAGTATGTATGGTACAGTTTTAGTTTCAGTAGATATGGCAACGAGTTGCCTTTTGTTATACCGATCCGTATTAGGTCGGGTCTGGTCCATGGTTTATGTTATGTTTAAGTATGGAAGCTTCCCCAAGGGGTAAAAGTTCGGTACTCAAGTGAGTACATATTAAGAGGTTAAGTTATTATGAATGAGAATCAGTTTTAAGATATGCTTAAGATAAGCTTAATGTTTTATGTTTTATGCATGGGCAGTTTTCAGGTCATGATTTTAAAATGAAGTTAAGTCTTTTGAAGTTTCAAAAGAAGTATTAAAAGAAAAGAAAAAAAAATTTACTCTAAAAATTGGGTAAGGTTTAAGTTAAGCAAGTAAGGTAGCGACCCAAGTTTACGTAATTAGCCCTACATGGATTTGGGGGCGTTACAAAAGAAGGGAGACATAAGCCACAATTTAAGGAGAAAAGAAATGAAAAAGAAAGCTAAATTCAAGGGAAAAAGGTGAGCTAGTAGGGGAAATTTTTCTAGAGATTTCTAGAACCAACCATTGGATGCCACATGCCCCTTTCCTTCCCATATTTTCAGCCACCAACAGCCCATACTTCTTCCCCCATTTCCCGCATGAATTTCGGCTGCACCAAGGGACAAGCAAGACAAGACATAAAGCCAAAATTTGAGGAAAAGTTGAACACCCAAAGCTCACCCTTTTTGCCTATAAATACCCCCCTCAAAAACCCTTCATTTTATTCACAAAACACAGCCATACTCTGCCCATTTTACTCTAGAAAAACCGTGAGAGAGGGAGGGAGAGAAGGAGAAAGGAAATCTGAAAATCTTCTTGGGGTTTCCACTTGGTGGGTGTTCGGTTGCAAGGGGGACAGTTAGAGAGAGTTTGAGAAATTTTGCTGAGTTTTTGGGAAGGTAGCCGACCAAGATAAGGAGGAGAAAGGTGAGTAACTATTGACAAATTTTTGGGTTTTCTTCTTGAAAGTGCACGGCTTGGAAGTGAAAGAAAAACTAACAAAAAAATTTTTGGATCCCATTTTTGGTGAAGCCGTGAGTTAGAGGAAGGAAGGAAGATTTGGAAATTTCCAAACCCTAACTTGGGTTTAAGGTAAAACTCTTAAACCATCTTGAAATTAAGTTCCATTTAAGCATTTTGATGGTGATTCAAGTTGGTTGTAAGGACATAAGTCCATTCTATTTTTTTCAGCCCTCATTTGTTGGTGTGTGTGCTTCATTAGGATTAGGGTTTGGTTGGCTTGATTTTTATGCTTGTTTGCTTAAATTTTGTGCTTAAAAATTTGTTAGGAAGCATGCTAGATGTAGTTGATATGTCCATTCAATTTTTGGTCCCAAGACCTGCCCTAGGCAGTGGCTGGTCGGCTGCTAGCCAAAGGGGTGAGTCGATGAATGTATGTTGGTGTGGAATGCTAGGTAGAACCATGCAACTAAGGATTAGGGTTTTCGGTTTGAGGTTGCATAGACCCATGGGATTTGTATGCTTGTATGAACGGGACATTAGAAATACTGCATGTTTGATGTATAAGCTCCCGATGTGATCGGTCGAGATAGATTCCGCTAAATAGGACGTAAAACGGAATTAACAACCGAAACGGCCATTTCGGTTACGAAACTGGCCAGTTTCGGGAAAGTGAAAATACAAGGCATTTAGAGGCCGAATGGGGTAAAACTCAAAATACGAAAGTTGCTCGGAACAACTTTTGCTAGAGAGCAACGTGGGCAGAATCTCGAAATAAGGCTCCAACGGCCTCCGTTTTCCCAAAAACCCGAGGCTGATCCCTGGACCCAGTTTTCACTCCGTTTTTCAGGATCAGCCAGCTTCAAACTAAAACTGGTACTAATACAAGCCGAACTAGAGTTTTCACAAAACATGAAAGTTTTAGTATTTTTTGAGAGCTAAAACTTTCGTGAAGACAAGTTTTTCAAATTCAAAGCTTATTTTTAAACTGGGCACATTTTATGGAAGGTGCGCAGGGAATCCGAGATCCTGCACATGAGTTTTACAAAAATGCTTTCAAAAAAAATGGTGAAGTGCTTTTAAACGGTTATTTTAGTTACGGAAACTGTTCCAAAGACAGTCCCTAGCCTCAAATGATTTTATAAAAGATCGGTTTCAAAAACCATGAATTTTAAGGGTTCGGAATTGAAATTCTACATTTTTCCAAGAAGTAAAGAAAAAGGGGTTTCAAACCAAATATTTTAAAGATTAAGGAAAAATGATGATTTTACGTCAAGTACCTTCAATTTAAGAAGTGAAATGGATTTTTAAGCTAAAGTACTTTCAAGTTAAAGAAGCAAGAATTTTTACAAGTGAATTAAAGGATTTTTAGAGGATAAATTACACAAGATTTTCCAAAAATAAGGAAGAAGTATTTTAAAGTAAAATTGGTAAGCAAGCCGACTACGAACAGTAGCCGGATTTTTACATCCGAGTTACACACCCAAGGATGACTAAGGGTGGACTATTAGTTAACCAAATGTAACTTTAGTCGACCCCATTGTGGAATCAAGTTTAATCCTAAGGGTTACCCAACATAACCCTAAGGGATACTCAACTATATAATTGGGCTAAGATTTAAGGGGTTAATGGAAATAACCCAATAACAAGGATGTATGAGCAAAGCCCAAAAGTATAATGGAACCTTAAAACCCTAATGTTAGGATCAAGGGTTTAGTAATAAGAAGAAAAGAGGTTATCCAAAGTAACCTCTTATGAATTAATCAAAGTTGGTTACCCTTAACGAAGAAGGATAATTGAGGTGACCAAGATGGATTTCAAGTATAGGGGACATACAACTAAGAATAGGTGTGAGTGTTGGTAGGTCACCAACACCTTACGAAAAGATCCTGATCCTATGATTTTGGTATAGCAGGAAAGCGACCTGCTGTTGCCGATCAATTTAAGGACGCAACTTTAAGGATTCGGCACAAGAGGTAAGTACAAACCTCACTTGCAGTATGAAAGCTAGAAGAATATTTTCAAGTATGCTATTTTCAATTATGCTGCAAAATGTTGTGCTATATTTACAAAATGTTATGTTTATGAAAAGTACTATATTTGTAAAATGTCATGTTTATAAAAGTGCCATAATTGCAAATGTCATGAATGAAAAGATGATATGTCATGTTATGAATGAGATGAAAGTATGTTATCATATAGTGACATCATAAGATATGTTCACTAAGGATAAACAACATGGTAAAGAATCACAAGTAAAGTGTCGTACCGACCTCCCATCAGGTGGAGGGTTTTTCATGTTAAAGTTATGGATTATCGCCTTCTCGTTGATGCGGGAGGGTGTAATCAATTATGTTTTCCCAGAGCAGTTAGGGACCTTGCAACCCCTAACTATATCTGGAGGTGCGCTAAATAAATGATGGTACGTACACTATGGGGCCCATAAGGAAGATAACTTTAAGTTTAAAAGGAATGCATAAATGGAACATAAATGGTTCACGCATATGCATATGATGATGTATGTTTTCAAGATGTTTTGAATATGAAAATGTTTTGTGAGATCGCGTTTGTGCTTACTGGGCGAAAGCTCATCAAGTTATATTTCATACTGTAGGTAAGAAACCTGCGGCTTAAATGGTGGGCATTGTAAGGATGATGCGGCGGCAGACGAAGGGCGGTGTGGATACCACTACGCTTTATTCCACAATCTTTTGATAAGTTAAGAAGTTTTGTATATAAGTATATATCTATGATGAAGACAAGTTTTGTGCTAAGGTATTTTGGAACTAAAGACCTAAAGTAAATTTGTTACTTCAGTAGTAACGATTTATTGCTAATAACAAATGCGTTTTATAAGTATGTTTCAAAAAAAAAAATATTCCTAAATTTTAAGTAAAGTTAAGTGAAGTAAGTAAGGTGGCGGCCCTACGTAGTAAGGGGGCGTCACACTTAGGCTAGTGGAAAGTGAGTCATAGGCATGGGCATGTGTCATTTCTTGGTTCACCTTTTTGGCCCTTAAAATATGGCTTTTCTCCTTAACTTTTGGCTTTTGTCTTCCTCCTTTCCTTGTGCTTGCTGCCGAATTTTGTGGGTGAAGGAGAGAGCTCCACATGCTCAAATTTTGTTTAGTGGAAGATGAGTCATGGGTATGGACAAGTGGTCCTTGGCTTGCTATGCCTTGTTTGGCCATTTTACTCTCAAAAAACTCATTTTTCTTTTCCTTTGTGCTACACAGATAATTCTAATATTGTGGTTCTCCAAAACACAATATTTTTATATCATACTGGAGTACAAAATTTATCATGTGAATTTAGGGCCGAAAAATATTTTTCCTTAATTTTTCCGAACCACATTTTGCCCTTAACTTAAACTTGGTGTGCTTGATTTTCTAGGGACGTTCTAAGGCTTGTTCTTGCTATCTAGTTCACAAAACTTATTCTTGGAACTCTTTCCGGACTGTACTTGAAAAATCTCGTAAAGTCAACCCTTTGACTTTTTGTCGGTCAAATTTTGACTTTTTCGGTCAAAGTTGACTTTCGTAAAATTTCATCATTTCTCGTTCTCTTTCCCTAAAAACCTCATACATGACTCGTAAATCATTCATGGAGTCTCGTAATTGATTTAATGAGGACTCAAACATTGATAAATAAAATTATGAATTTCTCGTTACTATTCATAATTTTTCATGAAACACATAATTTGAACTTTAATTCCTTATGAACAAGGAGATTACAAGTCTACAAAATTTCGGGTCTTACAACCTACCCTCCTTAAAGGATTTTCATATTCAAAAATTAGAACAAATCGGGGTAGTCTCTTTTCATGTCTTCTTCCCGTTCCCATGTCGCTTTTTCGATACGGCGGTTTCTCCATAATACCTTTACCAATGGTATGACCTTGTTTCTTAGCACATTTTCTTCTCGTGCCAAAATTTGGACTGGCTTCTCTTCATAAGTCAGGTCTTCACGAATCTCGATTGGTTCATGCTCGATTACGTGTGAAGGATCCGGAATGTACTTCTTTAGCATCGATACATGAAATACATTGTGCACATATGCTAACTCCTGGGGTAGAGCCAACTTGTAGGCCACGTTACCAACCCTTTCAATTATTTCGAACGGCCCTATATATCTTGGGCTCAACTTCCCCTTCTTTCCGAACCTCATAACTCCCTTGAATGGAGCGACTTTAAGGAAGACCAAGTCTCCTACTTGGAATTCTAGGGGCCTTCTGCGTTTGTCGGCGTAACTCTTTTGTCGACTAAATGCAGTCTCCATCCTTTGACGTATAAGCTTCACGGTTTCCGTGGTCTTCCGAATGAAGTCCGTAGACATAAGCTCCTTTTCTCTTGTCTCATACCAATGGACTGGAGATCTACATCTTCTTCCATACATAGCTTCATAAGGAGCCATTCCAATTGAAGCGTGAAAACTGTTGTTGTACGAGAACTCAATCAAAGGAAGCTTCTTGTCCCACGTTCCTTTGAAATCCATCACGCAAGCTCGCAACATATCTTCTAAGGTCTGAATGGTCCTTTTTGATTGTCCATCCGTTTGTGGGTGAAAAGCTGTACTAAACGAAAGCTTGGTACCCATTGCTTCATGTACGCTCTTCCAAAATTTTGAAGTGAAGCGACCGTCGCGATCCGAGATGATCGTTTTCGAAATTCCATGGTAGCGAACGATCTGGGCCACGTACAATTCTGCCAGTTGTTCCACGGAGAAGCTAAGCTTGATGGCCACAAAGTGTGCAGACTTCGTCAATCGGTCAACGATCACCCAAATAGTGTCGTTACCGTTAGGAGTTCGGGGTAGCCCAACCACGAAATTCATCGTCACTTGGTCTCATTTCCATTATGGGATGGAAATTTTCTGCAATTCTCCTCCTGGACGTTGGTGTTCCGCCTTTACTTTTTGACAAGTAAGGCACTTACTGATGAAAGTAGCAACGTCATTCTTCATTTTGGGGCACCAAAAGCTCTCATTTAAATCCTTATACATCTTCGTGGCTCCGGGATGAACAGAGTATGGAGTCTCATGGGCTTCTTTCATGATCCGTTCCTTTAGATTGTCCTCGTTAGGAATACACAATCTGTTCTTCTGATAGAGTATGACCTCATCAGATACGTTGAAATCCGACTCCTTTCCTTCTAAAACTTCGTTTTTCGTCCTAAGCAGCGAAGCATCTGCTTCTTGACGCTCTTTCATCCCATCTAAAATGATAGGTTGGAAGGTAAGAGCAGCTAATCCTCCTGTAATAAGCTCGATTTTGGCTTCTGTTAGCTCCTTTTGAAGAGGCTCAGTCAATGACCTGATTGACATCATCGAGGAAGACGACTTCTGAGTAAGGGCATCGGTCACCTTGTTAGCCTTCCCAGGATGGTATCGGATATCTATGTCGTAGTCCTTCACTAATTCGAGCCATCTTCTTTGTCTCATGTTAAGCTCATTCTGGGTGAAGATATACTTTAAGCTCTGATGATCCGTATATACTTCACATTTTGTGTCATAAAGGTAGTGTCTCCAAATCTTCAAGGCAAATACTACCGCCGCAAGTTCCAAATCATGCGTCGGGTAGTTCTTCTCATGTTCCTTAAGTTGTAGAGACGCATATGCGATTACTTTTTCATTCTGCATAAGTACGGCTCCCAATCCTATCTTGGAAGCATCGATGTAAATCACGAAGTTCCCTTCCTCCACGACTGGAATTGTGAGGATTGGAGCGCTCGTCAGCTTACTTTTGAGCTCTTGAAAGTGCTCTTCACACTTCACCGTCCATTCGTACCTCTTTTCCTTCCTTGTGAGTGCTGTGAGTGGCCCCGCAATCTTGGCAAATCCTTCGACGAATCGTCGATAGTAGCCTGCTAAGCCGAGGAAACTGCGTACTTTGGTGACATTCTTGGGAGCTGGCCATTTACTTACTGCTTCAATCTTAGCCGGGTCTACAGATATGCCTTCCTTTGAGACCACATGTCCTAGGAAATGGACCTTCTCCAACCAAAATTCACACTTAGTGAACTTGGCATAAAGCTGATTTTGCCTTAAAATCCGTAGAGCGATCCTTAAGTGTTCCTCATGCTCCTTCTTCGACCTTGAATAAATCAAAATATCATCGATGAAAACAATGACAAACTTATCCTAGTAGTCCTTAAATACTCGATTCATTAGGTCCATAAAGGCGGCTGGTGCATTCGTCAGTCCAAACGGCATCACAAGGAACTCGTAGTGTCCATATCGTATGCGAAATGCCGTCTTCGGAACATCTCCTTCCTTAATCCAGAGCTGGTGATATCCTGATCGCAGGTCAATCTTCGAAAAGACTGAGGCTCCTTTTAGTTGGTCGAACAGATCGTCGATCCTAGGCAGAGGATACTTATTCTTGATGGTGATCTTGTTCAACTCCCAATAGTCAATGCGCATCCTAAGAGTGCCATCTTTCTTCTTAACAAACAACACTGGGGCTCCCCACGGTGAATAGCTCTGACGGATGAATCCTCTATCCAGGAGCTCCTTCAACTGAACCTGTAGTTCCTTAAGTTCAGCAGACGCCATCCTATAAGGTGCCTTGGACACTGGTGCTGATCTGTGATATCTAGTTTTTCATGTTACTAGTTGTCTTTAAAGTTTGAATATATGCAGTTCATGAAATTTCATGAAAAAGTTCAGTTCAGAGCTTTAATGTGTGTTATGAGTTCTTATAAGCTTAATAAGACACAAAAATGATGGTTCGGAGAAGCAAATAGCCTTTTCGGACAAAAAAGAATGAAATCTACTCGATTTTGGAAAAGTCAAAATTTTGACCAAAAAGTCAACCGTTGACCCGAAAAGTCAAAGTTTGACCAAAATGGTCAAAATTGCGACAGAGGAATTTTAAGATCTGCGGTTCGCGAAAAATACTGCGGAAACTTGTTTTCTATAACAGATAACAAGAATGAGAACTAAAACCACCATAGAAAAATCAAGCACGCTAAGATAGGACATGGGGCGGAAAGGATTTGAGAAAATAAGAAAAATATTTTTGATCCGATTTTTTTGACTGTAAGTATAAAAATCCAAACTGTAAAATAATAGTTACAGTATTGGAATTTAAATTTTTACGATCAAAATTTCAAAGTTTTTAATTAAAACAAAGCTTTAAATTAAGATATCATAAAGAAATTATTTTTTATTATCACATGTGTGTTGGACCAATCCATGGGTGACATGTGGACATTGCCAACTCACCATGAGTTGTCTTCCACCTTCATTGATGGCCGGCCACCTAGCACCCCACAAGTCCAAAGTTTTAAAAATTTTGGGGTCAAAATTGAATTTTTGAAAGCTCACTTGTTGTCTATAAATAGAGGAGCCTCCTATTCATTTTTAATACAAAACCAAGCCAAACTCTTGCAAAATTTTTGCACACAAAGCCGTGGGAGAGAAGAAGGAGAAATCAGAAAATTTTTCTTAAGCCAAACCTTCCAATCTTGCTTCGGGTAGCTTAGGATCCAAGGGGAAGAGAAAGAAAATTTTCTGCAGCCAACTTGCAGCCCTTTGTCGTGGGTCTAGGTGCAGGGGAAAGAGAGGAAAAAAAACTGAAATTTTGAGGGGAAATTAGGGCTAGAGAGTTCGGGTGAGAAAGCAAGCCAAAGGGAGGAAGATTGAACAAGTTTTGGAACTTGATTCCACCCTTGGAGCAGCCACGGGTTTGGCTAGCTAGAAGAGGAAAAAAATTTCAGAATTTGGGCAAGCAGCCCTTGTGTGGCCGAGCAAGGAGGGGAGGAGCCATTGGGACCAAAAATTTGATTTTTGGTGCACCAACAAGGAGCAGCCGAACCTTGGTGCAAGGGGGAGCATAGGGAGAAATTTCGAGTACCCTAACCCTAAGCCGAAATCCACTTCAATTTGAGGTAAAATTTCAAAAGTTTTTACCAAGTTTTCATTCAAGTTTTTAAGCTATGATTTATGTGTATTTGTGCAAAAATGGATGTAAGAGCATAAGCTCATTAGTGCCTTTAATTTTCGGCTCCAATGTTAGTGCTTGATTAGGATAGTTTTTAGGGTGGTTTGGTTTGATTGCATGCAAGTTATTATGCTATGATTGCTTGATTTGCTAGAATGACATGCTAGGGTTTTGTGTTGTGGTATTATGTCCCCATTAGGTCAATTTGAATTATGCATGTATGTTATGTAATTTTATGAACCAAGATGCATGAAGTGTATGTTGTATGCTAGGATAGAAAATCATGCAACCCTAGGTTGTTAGGCTCGGTTTTGTTTGGGTTGCATGATCAGGTGGGTTTGTATGGTTAGATGACAAGGGACGTTAGACGCGCTGCATGTATGTTGACTATCTCCCGAAGTGGTCGGTCAAGCTAGAACCCGCGACTTAGGACATAAAACCAAATGTAAGAACCAAACTGTCCTCTCGGGTTCCCATTGGATAGTTTCGGTAAAACGTTAATTACAGGCCTTTAGAGGCCGAACGGGTAAAAACATAAAACACAAAAGTTGTAGAATAGGGTGTTTCCTAGGGGGCAGCGTGGCCAGTTTTCGGAAATAAGGCTCCAACAGCCTCCATTTTCAAGAAAAACCGTAGGTGGTCTGTTAGACCCAGTTTTTATGACAAAACCGTTTTCAATTTAAAACTGGTATTAAACGGTAAGGAATCAGAAAATTTACAAAACACAAAAGTTTTAGAACTCTTCGAGGGCTAGAACTTTCATGAAGAAAACTTTTTCTAATTTAAACGGGATTTTTAGATATAATCTGAAATACGAAAACTGTGCAGAAATCAATAAATTTCTGTGCAAGATTTTCTAGAACCAAATTAGGAAAATTGTTTTTCGGACTAAACACGCTATTTCAAGTATGGAAACTGTCCCAAAAGCAGTTTCCGACCCTTACACATTTTCTAAAAATATGACCCAAGATTTACGAATTTTTAAGAAGCAATTTACAAGTTTAAGTTAAAAGTCAAAGTTTTTAAAAGAAAGTTTAAAAGTTAAGTTCTTTTTTATGAAAAGGAGATTTTAAGTCAAGTTTTAGAAGAAACATGTAAGACGGAAGGTAACCGGAAATTAATACCCGAGTTACCGGGCTTCGCCCCAAAGCCCAAAAGTTGACCAAAGGAGGTTGACTTTAGTAACCAAGAAGGATAGCGTTAGTTAACCTTATGGTAATTAATTGCTAATAGAAGCCCGAGAGTAGGTGATGACCTAACCCTAAGCTTTTGTATGCGGGCTTAGCAAATAGAAGGTTATCCAACGTAACCTATTAGGTCCCGACATAAGATTGATAAGACTACTAAGGTAGTCACCCTTTAGATTATGTATGACGTTATTTTTCTAGGAGGACATATAACCAAAACCCACATGAATGTTGGTTAGTTACCAACATATTATGGAAATGGATTCGAAGTCTTACGTACGTCCTTCAATCAAGCAGGAGGAATCCTGTAGCTGAACTCGGAGGAGGTGCAGCAAAACAACAGACGTGGAAACGGTAAGTACAACGCCGTCTACAGCACAAGCTACTTGTAGTATATTACTAGAGTGCAATGATGTGTTCCGTGCTATATGTTAGATAACATGTGTGCATTATGAAAAATGTTAAGTATCTGAATATATGCTAAGATAAGAAAGTGACATCGGAATGTATGTTCACCAATAATAAGATTAAGTAAGTTATCAAGTGCCGTGTCGTACCACCCGCACTAGGTCGGGTTGGACTGTGGATTGAATTGGATATGGTTTGGCCGCCCCAAACAATCCATAGTCGCACGCCGGTTACGAAAACTCAAGTTAGGGGCCCATAAGAAATCAGAATACGGAAAGTTAGGAAACATAATACGAACATAAATGGTCTATGCATGCTATGTGTTATGATATGTTGCTATGTATACATGATATATGTGTTACGTTATATTGTTGTGTTTTTACGGTATAGGAGTTGTACTTGCTGAGCAATAGCTCATTGTTTAAGTTTGTGCTGTAGGTAAGCAACCTACTATCTGATGATGATGCAATGTGGAGTAGCGAGATCAAGGCACTGTGAATAGTGGAGAATGGGTATCGCTACGTGTTTTGTGGTTTGTATATATAAGATACGAAAGTTTTTTTTATAACAACTAATAGTTAATGTGTTCGAACGCAAAAACAATATTATAATTCTTATTTTATGTTTATAGTTTTATGAGTACTAT
>CM046386.1:2518336-2593336 GCA_025413485.1 Ficus microcarpa
CAATCTTATCTCTTATTGCTATTCTAGCACTTATATTTGCAACTTGAGCATAACAGTTGCAAGATAGACTTCTACGAAATTTGGTTCCGTCGTACCCACGACAAACCAATTTCTAGCTTCTACTTCTATTACTTATACTCTTTCTTATCTTAACATATCTTACTAGAGATTTTTCGTAATCTCTTCATATCATATCATAACATAGCGTCTCTACCACGCTCTTGCTGCGCAACTCTGATGTGATACCTAGAATTTCATGTTGCCATTTTCCTTTTAAAAAAAGAGGAATTATGAGCATATGTTGAGATGTTTACGGAAAAACTCAGTTAAGAGTTTTTCACACGTTTTACGGAGTCTTATGGCTCAATAAGACTCAAAACAGATTTTTAAGGATAGAAAACGCCCTTTCTGGTCGAAAAGGACGAATTAGGACGAAGTTCCGAAAAAGTCAAAGTTTGACCGAAAAAGTCAACTTTGACCAAGAAAGTCAAAGTTTGACCAAAAGTGGTCAACGGTTGACTCGACAGCGAAAAATGATGCAGTATGAGAAAATACTGCAAAATATGTCAGTATGGGCGAGATAGCCCAAGTAGACAGTAGAAAATAAGAAACACCCTAGAAATCAAGCATCCCTAGCATTAGTTAAGGTCAAGAACGACAGATTTAGTCAAGAAGTCACCCAAAAGGACAGGTCAAAGTCAAAGGGCAAAAATGTCAAAATTTTCACTTTTAGGGCAAAAGTGTAAATTTTGGAAAATATGTGAAGTAAGCAAAGTGATGTCGTTAGATGATGTCAACATGAGGCAATGACTTGCCTAACAAGCAGAAATAAGGACCGGCCACTTTTGGGGGTGAAATTGAAAGAATTTTTGTCTTTCGGGGCAAAAACGTAATTTTAGAAAATATGTGATTCAAGTATGAGAAAATCACATAAAATTATGAAAAGAATGATATTTGCTTGAAAAGCAAGCATTATGGCCAATTATGAAGTTTAAGGACATAAATGCAAAAATTTTCACTTTTGGGGCAAAAGTGTAAATTTTAGAAATTTGACGATATGAGCATATGAAGTCATCAAGATGATGAAATCATAAAATAGGATGGGTGTGTTGATTTTTAGGACAATCGGACACCTAGAGGGCATTTTTGCAAGAATTTCTATTTTTGGGGGCAAAAGTGAAATTTTAGAAAATTATGAGGTAAGCGATGATGTAAGCAAGTGAGGTCAGCCATGACATCAGCAAAGCCAGCTGCTGCTGATCAGATGACAGCCGGCCACCTTGGGGAAAAAGCAAGAGAAATGGAAAAGTTAGGGGTCAAAATACAATTTTCAAAAGTTTGAAAAAATGCCTATAAATACCATGCATTTGGAGCTGAAAAAAAATGGAGAAAAGCAGCCAAATTATGGCCAAAAATCTCCAGAAAATCCGAGTGCCAAGGGGAGAGAAAAGGGAAGCCAAAAGTTGGAAAAAAATTTTATGTGATCCATTCTAGAGTGCTCGGCTTTTTGAGCATGAAGCAAGCATGAAATCTGGAAAATTTTTCCAGATTTCATGGGCAGCAGCCGTGGGTTAGGAAGGAGAGAAAGTGAGAAAATTTTCAGGCCAATCCAAGGTGTGTGGCCGTGTGTGATGGAGAGGAAGAAACCATCCAAGAAACCAAGGTGATTTGATGCCTTGGTGGTGCATGGGTTTTGGCCAAGGAAGGGCTGAAATTGGAGAAGAAAATTCATGGGTTTGGGTAACCAAGAGGCTCGGCTTTGGCTGAGATGAATCACCAAGATGGTGAAAAATTTTGGTGTAATTTTGGGAGCCAAAACCGAGCATGAGAACAGCCAACAAAGGGGACAGATTTTCGGGTTCATAAACCCTAGTCTAAACCATGGGTAAGTCAAGGTAAATCCTTGAATTTTAAGTTAAATTCCATGCAAGATTTGATGGATAATTATGTGTATGTGTGTATGTGTGCATGGCTGGAAAATGGAGCCCATTTGGTGGGGAGAATTCGGGTGCAAAGGAGCAGCCAAGCAGCCAAGGGAGTTCGGCTCCCATAGGTGGAACCAATTTCCGGATTTTGTGAGGTAAAGCCCTAAACCCTAAAGCTTTTGGTTCAAGCTTTTAATTGGGTATTTATGATGTATTTTCAAGCAAGAATGTAAGGGCTTAAGCTCATTTAATTTTGGTTATGTCTAGTTAGGGTGTGATGCTTGATTTAGGGTGTATGGCTAGCTAGTTTAGTATGCATGACTTTAGGTTTATGTTCTATGTTTTATGATGCATGATTGCTTAGTTTGCATGGTTGTATGGTTAGTAATGTCCCTGCTCTAGGTGCAGCCGAGTATGGCTCATGTGCTAGGATGTTAGATTTTATTTTGGTGTTGCATGATTTCGGTTCTATTTCATGTGATGCAACCCTAGAATGCAATGCAAACCTAGGTTAAGTTCCGGTTTAGTTTGCATGACCACGTGGGGATAACATGTCAAAACATGTGGGACGTTAGTTAACGTTGCATGTTGTTCATTTAGGCTCCTGAGTGATCGGTTGAGTTAGATCCCGCGAAGTAGGACACGTAAAATCAAGTAAGCACGAAACTGGTAGGTTCGGACTAAGTCTACCCAGTTTTCGTAAACAAAAAATAACAGGCCTTTAGAGGCCGAATTTGGGAAAACGTAAAACATGAAAGTTGTCCAGAACAACTTTTTCTAGGGGGACACGCATGCCGTTTTCCAAAATAAGGCTCCAATGGCCTTCAAAAATGCCAAAACCCGTGGCTAAGCATTTAAGCCCCCAGACCCAGTTCGTTCCAGGAGTCAGCCAGTTTCAACTCAAAACTGGTATGAAACTAGGCCGAATTAGGAATTTTGTAAAACACAAAAGTTTTAGCATTTTTCGAGGGCTAGAACTTTCGTGAAGAAAACTTTTTCAGATTACTTACCGATTTTAAAACAAAAATTGTTTTATGAAGGGTGCTCAGGGAATCCGAATTTCCTGCACCAACAAGTTTAACAAAGTTTTTAGAAAAATTGATTTTCTATCTTAAACAAGTGTTTTGGCCATGAAAATCGTTTCAAAGACGGTTTTCAGCATAAAATGAATTTACAAAGCATAAAACCAAGAGTTTGGATTTTATGACTCAAGTTATGAATTTTTACACGAAATGTAAATTTTGGGATTTCTCCCTAAGTGTTTTCCAAGGAAATTAAAGTTTTCAAGCAAGTTTATAGTCAACGATTAGTTCACGTATGGTAATCGGGAGTTATGCCCGAGTTACCGGGTCAAGCCCGAGACCCGAAAGGTTGACCATAAAGGGTTGACCATAGTTGACCGCAGTTGACCAAGGTTGACTTTAGCTGACTTTTGGTTAACTCATAGCATGGAGTTAGTTTATCCTCACGGGTTATCCAAAGTAGCCCCAAAGGATACCGTTAAGCTCAACTAAAGGGTTATCAGATATGACCCGATAGTTTCAGATTAAGATAAGCAACCCTTAGAGGTTTAGTTATGGCTTAGCACGCCAGGTTACCGTTGGTAACCAAGTTAGATGCTTTGCACATAAGGGGACAAACAACCAAAGATCATGTAAACATGTTGGTTAGATTACCAGCATTTTCACGAGTTTAAGTAAAGCATGTCCTTGTCAAGCAGGCAGAACCTGCAGCTGTACTATGAGTGGAACAGCACTTGATGGGACAATCAGTCAAGAATGTATGACGGAAAGGTAAGTACAATTCCGCCTACGGCATGAACACATGTTAGTTGCATATGATGTGTTAAGAAATCATGAATAGGATTTCATGATGCTGTGTAGTATGTACATGTTATGTGTTATGTGATATGATGCTATGCAGTATGTCCATGCATGTTAAGTATGTTTCATGTTAAGCATGTAGTATGTGTTACGTTCATGTTATGTAGTATGTTCATGTATGCATGTGAAGTTAAGCATGTTATGTAGTATGTCATGTAGTATGTATGAGCATGTTATGCAGTTGCATGTTATGTTTTATGTTAGATTTGTGGCATCACGAAGCATGTCCACCAAAAATAAGTCACATGGTAAGCAAGAGTTAAGTCAAGTAGGACATGTTGTGTTGTACTAACTTGCCTTTGTGGTAAGTTTAAATGGCATGTTCCATGGTTTGACTTGATAGGGAAGGGCCGCCTCCACTACTCCATGTTAAACTGTGTGTTTCATGGTTTAAGTTGGTTTGGTCGTGTGACGCCCCCTTACTACGTGGGGCAGTCACCTTACCTTACTTACTTACTTTCTTGAAAATTAGGGATAAATTTTTTTTTTTTTTTTGAAACATGCTTATAAAACATTTGTCTTTGGTAACACGTCATTATTACTCAAGTAAACATTACTTAGGATCTTTAGTTCCAAAAATACCATGATACATAACTTGTCTTTATTAGGTATATAATTATATATACAAAACTTCTTTACTTATCAAAAGATTTGCGGAAACTTTGCGTAGTGGTATCCATACCGCCTTTGTCTGCCGCCACACCGCTCCAACAATGCCCAGCATTAAGCTGCGGGTTTCTTACCTACAGTATGAAATATAACTGAATGAGCTTTCGCCCAGTAAGCACAAACATAATCTCACAAAACATTTAAACATCATAAAAACATTCATCATCATATGCATATGCGTGAACCAATTATGTTCCATTTATGCATTTCTTTTAACATTCTTACCTTTCTTATGGGCCCCTTAGTGTACGTACCCTTAATTTATAGCGCGCCGCTGGATACAGTTAGATGGGGTTGCAAGTCCCTAACTGCTCCAGGAAAACACAAGTGATTACACCCTCTTACAAAAACGAGAGGGCGAATCCATAACTTGTATATTAAAATCCTCCACCTTGGGGAGGTTGGTACGACACTTTACTTGTGACTTCTTACCATGTTATTTATCTTTAGTGAACATACCATATGATGTCACTACATGATAACATACTTTTCTCTCATTCATAACATGGCATGGCATTCTTTTCATTCATGGCATTTGCAAACATGACATTTTTATAAACATGACATTTTGCAAATATGGCACTTTTATAATCTTTTACAAAAATAGCACCTTTTTATAAACATAGTATTTTACGAAAATAGCACATTTTATAAATATGGCATTTCGCAAAGATAGCACTTTTCATAAAACATGGCATTCATAGATATAGCACACAACATATTGCAGCATATTTGAAAACCACATATTTGAACATAATTTACTAGCTTTCATACTGCAGGTGAGGTTTGTACTTACCTCTAGTGCCGTATCCTTAGAATCGCGTTCCTTAATTCGTCGGCAACCGCAATTCACTTTCCTGATATACCAAAAATATAGGATCAGGATCCTTTCGTAAGGTGTTGGTGACCTACCAACACTCACATTTACTTTTGGTTGTATGTCCCCTATTCATGATATCCATCTAGGCCATATTTATCCCCATTCTTTATTGAATTTGGATAAGTCCTTATGAGGTTACATTGGGTAACCTTTTTGGTTAGAGCCTTGTTCTCTTATTGGGCTTTGCTCATATATCCTTGTTATTGGGTTATTTCCTTTAACCCATTAAATCTTAGCCCAATATACATGTGGGTATCCCTTAGGGTTATGTAGGGTAACCCTTAAGGTTAACCTTATTTAACCTTGGGTCAACCTTTTGTCAACCCTTGGTTATCCTTGTGTTTGTAACTCGGATACAATATCCAGTTACCGTTCGTAATCGGCTTGTTTACCAATTTTACTATAAAATTCCTCTTCCTTATTTTTGGAAAATCTTGTGTGATTATCTTCCAAAAAAAATCATTCATTTTGCTTGTAAAAATTCTAACCCTTTTAATTAGAAAATTCATTGGCTTAATTTCATTATTTTCTTTAACTTGGAAATGTTTGGTATGAAACTCTCTTTTTCTTTACCTTGGAGAAAATGTGAATTTCAAACCCGAGCCCTTAAAATCCATGATTTTCGAAATAAATCTTTTATAAAATCATTTGGGGTCGGAAACCATCTTTGGAACGGTTTTCGAAGCTAAAATAATCATTTAAGAACACTTCATGATTTTTCTAGAAAAGATTTTCGTGAGACTCATTTGCTAGATTTCGGGCTCTCTGCGCGTCTCTCACAAAACGCGTCCAGTTTAAAAATCGGCTTGGAATCTGAAAAACTTGTCTGCATGAAAGTTGTAGCTATCGAAAAATGCTAAAACTTTTGTGTTTTGTACAAAATCTAGTTCGGCCTAGATCAGTACCAGTTTTTATTTGAAAACGGGTTAACTCTGAAAAACGGTGTGGAGAACGTCCCAGGGTTCAGCCACGGGTTTCAGGTAAAACGAAGGCCTTTGGAGCCTTATTTGGAGATTCCGTTCACGTTGTCCTCTAGAAAAAGTTGTTCCGAACAACTTTTGTGTTTTAACTTTTACCTCATTCAGCCTCTAAGGGCATGATATTTTTATTTTCCAGAAACTGCTCAGGTTCGAAACCGAACTGGCAGTTTTGAGTGTTGTTTTCGGTTTACGTCCTACTTCGCGGAACTAACTCGACCAATCACATCGGGAACTTAGACAATATCAAGCAGCGCCTCTAACGTCCCATTACAACCCATAAATCCATCTCATTCTACTCATGCAACCCCAAATCCGAAAATTAAAAGACTAGGGTTACATGGTTCTAGCTCATGCATCATCTCATACTTTCAACACAAAATCTAACCCTAAGTTTAGCAAGCTCTCTTGGCTGCCAAGGGCAGATCTTTGGCCTAAACTTATGGGACATACAACCTATTTTCTAGCATGAAAAATCCATCATTTTCAAGCACAAATTTGAAAGCAATCAAGCATAAAAAAAATCAGCCAACCAACCCTAACCTATCAAGCACATACACACCAAAAATAGGGCTGAAAATTAAATGGACTTATGTCCTTACAAACCACTTGAATCAACCTCAAAAACACTTAAATAAAGCTTAGATTTAAGGAGGTTCAAGAGATTTACCTCAACCCAAGTTAGGGTTTTTGAAATCCAAAGTTTCCCTTTGATTCTTTGGCTTGTTCTAGCTCACGGCTTTGACAAGGAAATGGCACCCAAAAATTTTATTTTTGTTAGCTCTAAGGCTCCTCTAAAAACCGACCCTCAACATAAAGAAAAAAATCCAAGATTACAAGGAGAAAAATCAAGTTTTTTCCTCACCTTTTCTCCTCTTGCTTGGTTTGGCCTTCTCTTGGTGGATTCACCAAAAATCTTCTCACTTTTCATGCTCACTCTCTTGCTCGGCCAACACCCCATAAGCTCACCAATTTTTTTTTTCAAATTCTCTCTACTCTCTTCTCTCTCTTGCTGCCGAGTATCACAAGGAAGAATGAGAGTTTTTGGCTCTCTTTTTCCCACAAAAGGCACAAGGAAAGGGAGGACTTGTGATGTGACTTGGTGGTTGGTTTCTTGTCCTTGATTCAAGGCTTTGTGTCAAGTCTTTCTTGTCTTTCCTTGCAGCCGAAATTAAGGGACTTGAGGGGGGCTTGCTGCCGAAGTTTCCAAGGGAGCTAAGCATGGGTTTGACTCACTTTTGTTCAACCAAAATGACTAGAGAGTGAGGAAATTTGATGGACAAGAGTTGGTGCACTTTTCCTTGATTTAAGGCTTGATGTCTAGCCTTTGTTCCCATTTTTTTTTTCTTTTCTTTGTTGCCACCAGCTGTTGCCGACCGGAGGGAGGGGATGGCTGCCTTGGTTGCCGAAATTTGAAGGGTAAGGAGGGACATGTGTCCTCTCTTGGTTGGTCCTAGAGATCTCACAAATTTTTCTCCCATGTTGTTCAACTTTTTGGTCCTTAAATCATGGCTTTATGTCTTGTTCCCATTAATTTTCTTTTCTTCCTTTCTTTCATGGTGCAGCCGAATATAATGGGAGGGAGGACAAGCTCACTTATTTAATCTTTGGTGAGTGGAGAATGATATCACAAGCATGGGCATGTGTCCTTGACTTGGTTGGCTTTCATGTCCTTATTGGTTTCCAACTAACCAATTTCTTTTTCTTTCTTTTCTTCTAATTGCCGAATTTTTAAGGGGATGGGGGAGTCCACATGTGTAGCCTTGGGTTGGTGGAGGATGATGTCAAGAGGTTGATGTCACCTTCCACTAGTTCTCTTAATGCCTTGTTTGGCCATTTCGTTCTTTCACGGTTCCTTTTGCGCTCTACAGTTATTTCCAATACTGTGATGAGCATTTTTATATTATATTTTTGTCCAAAAATTATTCCATGTAAATTTGGACCGAAACTCTCTTTCTCCAATTTTTCGGAGACCTTTTTGCCCTTAATTCTTTTTCGGTGTGCTTGATTTTTCTAGGGTGGATTTACGGCTTATAAAACTTCATTTTCGGAGATTCTTTTCATATTCCTTCATCATACTTGTAAAGTCGACGTTGTGACCCGTCATAGTCAAACTTTGACTTTTTGGTCAACCCTTTGACTTTTTGGTCAAAGTTGACTTTTTGGTCAAACTTTTGACTTTCGTGAAATTTCATCCTTTTTCGTTCTTTTTCCTTTAGAAACCTTATTCTTGGCTCGTAAAACATTAATTGAGTCTCAAAATCATTAAATGAGGACTCGAACATCGTTTATACAAAATTACGAATATCTCATTATTATTCATAATTTTTCATATAACACTTCATAAATACATAAATTAGACTCTAATTCCTTATGAACAAGGAGATTACAAGTCTACAAAATTTCGGGTCTTACAAGTCGGACCACCTTCAATCACTCCATGGTTACATACCTAAGTACATACACACATGTTATAGTAGCAAGATAAGATCAGTAGAAAGACCATAAATGATTTTAATAATAAATCATAATTGGTTCACGTTTTTGTGCATTAGTTGCATGCGGATAGGATGTTGTGCTTACTGAGCTTTTTAGCTCATTACTTACGTTCATGTTGTAGGTAAGTTTCCTACTGGCACTTCCTGATACAAGCTGTGGAGAGATGGCGCAACAGAATGTGAAACGTGGGTATGGACTGCTACGGGGTTTCCGAAATGCGTTTGAAATGAAATTGTGTTTTCATTATATTTCAACATGCATGCATGTATGTTGCAGTTCAGTTATGTATGTAGGGAGCTTTCCGCTCAGGTGAAAGCTCGGTACTCTGTGAGTACATCAGAATCAGTTAAGGTTTTATAAAAGAAAAACAGTTTTTAAGTTCAGTTTAACTTGTGTTAAAGTTTTATGATTTCCGCAATAGAAGTTTTCAGTTCACGATTTTTAGAAAAGAAGAAAAAAAAAATTTACTCTAGAAATTGGGTAACTATTATTTTTCAAATCAAGCAAGACAAGTAAGTAAGTAAATGTCACGGACCGAACGCCCTAGGTTCGCGCGGTCAGGCACCGCGTGGGTCTTAGGGTGGCTAGTAGGGTCGTGACATCTGATCTGTTGGCAATGCTGATCCATGAAATCCTCTGGGTAAGCATATCAACTGCTACATATCTGATCTAACTGATTTGAGGAGTCACCTCGTCTGGTCGTTGACTGGCAACGTAATGTAACTGGAAAATGCGTCCTTGTAGCGTGTAATCGGAGAAAACTCTTCATTCTGTGAAACTACTGCTTTGGGTGTTGTCGAAGATGCGGAGCTGCTCCTCCATTCCTTGGAATGCCGACGAAGCCTTGCTGCTCCTTTCGATCCTAATAAATCTAACCTGGGTTTAAAACCAGGTACATGTCTTTATGCTAATCTTACAACTACACAGAGTAAGAAAACAACTTACAAGACTGTGGCGCTGGCAGCAGAATTGTGAAACTGGATGGCAGAAAACCTTTTCGTTCTAAAACGAAAACCCTTTGCTCTGATACCACCTCTGTCACGCCCCTACTAGCCACCCTAAGACCCACGCAGTGCCTGACCGCGCGAACCTGGAGCGTTCGGTCCGTGACATTTACTTACTTACTTGTCTTTGAAAAATAAAGTTACCCAATTTCTAGAGTAAATTTTTTTTTCTTTCTTTTCTAAAATCGTTACTAGAAAACATCTTTTGCGGAAATCATAGAACTTTAAACTTGATCAAAGCATAACTCAAAACTGTTTTTCTTTTATAAAAACCTTACTGCTTCTGATGTACTCACTCGAGTACTGAGCTTCACCTGAGCGGAAAGCTCCATACATACATAAACTGAGTCATACATACATGCTGAAAACATAATGAAAACACATTTTCTTTTAAACGCACTTCGGAAATCCCGTAGCAGTCCATACCCACGTTTCACATTCTGTTGCGCCATCTTTCCACGGCTTGTATCAGGAAGTGCCGGTAGGTAGCTTACCTACAGCATGAACGTAAGCAATGAGCTAAAAAGCTCAGTAAGCACAACGTCCTATCCGCATGCAACTAAATGCACCAAAAACGTGAACCAATTATGATTTATTATTAAAATCATTTATGGTCTTTCTACTGATCTTATCTTGCTACTATAACATGTGTGTATGTACTTAGGTACGTAACCATGTAGTAATTGAAGGTAGTCCGACCTAACCAACTTAAACCATGAAACACACAGTTTAACATGGAGTAGTGGAGGTAGTCCTTCCATATCAAGTCAAAACATGGAACATGCCATTTGAACTTACCACGAAGGCAAGCTAGTACAACACAACATGTCCTACTTATCTTACTCTTGCTTACCATGTGACTTATTAATAGTGGACATGCTTCGTGATGCCACAATATATTTAACATAAAACATAACATGCAACTGCATAACATGCTCATACATACTACATAACATGCTTAACTTCACATGCATACATGAACATACCACATAACATGAACGTAACACATACTACATGCTTAACATGAAACATACTTAACATGCATGGACATACTGCATAGCATCATATCACATACCACATAACATATACATACTGCATAACATCATATTTCATAACACATAACATGTACATACTGCATAGCATCATGAAATCCTATTCATGATTTCTTAACACATCATATGCAACTAACATGTGTTCATGCCGTAGGCGGAATTGTACTTACCTTTCCGTCATACATTCTTGACTGATTGTCCCATCAAGTGCTGTTCCACTCCTGGTACAGCTGCAGGTTCTGCCTGCTTGACAAGGACATGCTGGACTTAAACTCGTAAAAATGCTGGTAATCTAACCAACATGTTTACATGATCTTCGGTTGTATGTCCCCTTATGTGCAAAGCATCTAACTTGGTTACTCTTGGTAACCTGGCGTGCTAAGCCAAACTAAACCTTTAAGGGTTGCTTATCTTAATCTGAAACTATCGGGTCATAACTGATAACCCTTTAGTTGAGCTTAACGGTATCCCTTAGGGTTACTTTGGATAACCCGTAAGGATAAACTAACTCTATGCTATGAGTTAACCAAAAGTCGACTAAAGTCAACCTTGGTCAACTACGGTCAACTATGGTCAACCCTCTAAGGTCAACCTTTCGGGTCTCGGGCTTGATCCGGTAACTTGGGTCTAACACCCGGTTACCACACGTGAACTAATCGTACGCTAAAACATAGCTTGAAAATCACATTTCCGTTCTTGGAAAACACTTAGGGAGAAATCCCAAAATTTACATTTCGTGTAAAAATTCATAACTTGAGTCATCAAATCCAAACTCTTGGTTTTATGCTTTGTAAATTCATTTTAGGTTGAAAACCGTCTTTGAAACGATTTTCATGGCCAAAACACTTGTTTAAGATAGAAAATCAATTTTTCTAAAAACTTTGTTAAACTTGTTGGTGCAGGAAATTTCGGATTCCTGAGCACCCTTCATAAAACAATTTTTGTTTCAAAATTGGTACGTTATCTGAAAAAGTTTTCTTCACGAAAGTTCTAGCCCTCGAAAAATGCTAAAACTTTCGTGTTTTATGAAAATCCTAATTCAGCCTAGAAACGTACCAGTTTTGAGTTGAAACTGGCTGACCCTGAAAGGAAACTGGGTCTGGGAACTTAAAAGATTTAGCCACGGGTTTTGGCATTTTTGAAGGCCATTGGAGCCTTATTTTGAAAAATGGCTCACGTGGCCCCCTAGAAAAAGTTGTTCCGGACAACTTTCATGTTTTACGTTTTCCCAAATTCGGCCTCTAAGGGCCTGTTATTTTTCGTTTACGAAAACTGAACAGACTTGAAACCGAACCTGCCAGTTTCGTGTTTAAATTGTTTTTACGCGTCCTACTTCGGAAGCTAACTCAACCGATCACTCGGGAGCCTAAAACATCAACATGCAACGTTAACTAACATCCCACATGTTTTGACATGTTATCCCCACATGGTCATGCAAACCAAACCGGAACTTAACCTAGGTTTGCATTGCATTCTAGGGTTGCATCACATGAAATAGAACCGAAATCATGCAACGCCAAAATAAAATCTAACATCCTAGCACATGAGCCATACCCGGCTGCACCTAGAGCAGGGACATTACTAACCATACAACCATGCAAACTAAGGAATCATGCATCATAAAACATAACACATAAACCTAAAATCATGCATACTAAACTAGCTAGCCATACACCCTAAATCAAGCATCACACCCCTAGCTAGGCATTAACCAAAATTAAATGAGCTTATGCCCTTACATTTCATTGCTTAAATACACATTAAATTTCCAAATTTAATGCTTAAACCAAAGCTTAGGGTTAGGGTTTACCTCTTGGAGATTTTCGGAAATTTGGTTCCACTATGGAAGCCGAACTCCCTTGATGCCTTGGCTGCCCTCTTTGCAGCCGAAATCTCCCCACCAAAAGGGGCTCCAATTTCAGCCATGCACACACAAACATAACCATGATTATCCATTCAATCTTGCATGGAAAATTTAACTTAAAAAAATTCAAGGATCTACCTTGACTTACCCATGGGTTGATTAGGGCTCATGGATTCGAAAATCTTGTCCCTCTTTGGCTGTCACTGCACACGGTTTTGGCTCCCAAATTGCACCAAAAATTTGCACAATCTTTGGTGATTTCTCTCAGCCAAAGCCGAGCCTCTTGGCTGCCCCTAAGACCCACCAATTTTCTGCTCCTTCTTGGCCGAAACAGCCACCCACCAAGCACCAAAAATCCTCCTTGGCTCCATGGTTGGTTTCTCTTCTCCATGCTCGGCACACCCTTGGTTTGGACTAAAAATTTTTCTCACTTTCTCTTCTCTCCCTCACACACGGCTTTTGGTCAGAAAATCTGGAAAAATTTCCAGATTTTCCTTGCTTGCACCAAGCTCCAAAACCGAGCACACCATGATGGATCACACAAGATTTTCCAATCTTTTTTTTCTCTTCCCTTTTCTCTCCCTCATGGCTCACGGATTTTTCTGGGGAAAATTGGCCAGAAATTGGCTGCTTTTCTCCATTTTTCAGCAGCAAAATCTGTCCAAATGCATGGGTATTTATAGACTTTTTCAACTTTGTGAAAATTGCATTTTAACCCCTAACTTTCCAATTTTTCTTGCTTTCTCCCCAAGGTGGCCGGCTGTCTTCTGATCAGCAGCAGCTGGCTTTGCTGATGTCATGGCTGATGTCACTGGCTTACATCATCGCTTACCTCACAATTTTCTAAAATTACATTTTTGCCCCCCAAAAATGGAAATTCTTGCAAAAATGCCCTCTAGGTGTCCGATTGTCCTAAAAATCAACACACCCATCCTATTTTATGATGTCATCATCTTGGTGACTTCATATGCTCATATCGTCAAATTTCTAAAATTTACACTTTTGTCCCAAAAGTGAAAATTTTTGCATTTATGTCCTTAAACTTCATAATTGGCCATAATGCTTGCTTTTCAAGCAAATATCATTCTTTTCATGATTTTATGTGATCTTCTCATACTTGAATCACATATTTTCTAAAATTACATTTTTGCCCCGAAAGACAAAAATCCTTTCAATTTCACCCCCAAAAGTGGCCGGTCCTTATTTCTGCTTGTTAGGCAAGTCATTGCCTCATGTTGACATCATCTAACGACGTCACTTTGCTTACTTCACATATTTTCCAAAATTTACACTTTTGCCCCAAAAGTGAAAATTTTGACATTTTTGCCCTTTGACTTTGACTTGTCCTTTGGGTGACTTTTGACTAAAAAAGTGATTCTTGACCTTAACTAATGCTAGGGATGCTTGATTTCTAGGGTGTTTCTGCTGTCTACTTGGGCTATCCCGCCCATACTGACATATTTTGCAGTATTTTCTCATATTGCATCATTTTTCACTGTCGAGTCAACCGTTAACCACTCGTGGTCAAACTTTGACTTTCTTGGTCAAAGTTGACTTTTTCGGTCAAACTTTGACTTTTTCGGAACTGCGTCCTATTTCGTCCTTTTCGACCTGAAAGGACGTTTTCTAACCTTAAAAATCTATTCTGAGTCTTATTGAGCCATAAGACTTCGTAAAACATGTGAAAAACTCTTAACTGAGTTTTTCCGTAAACATCTCAACATATGCTCATAATTCCTCTTTTTAAAAGGAAAATGGCAACATGAAATTCTAGGTATCACAAATTTCTTGAACCAATCTTGGATTTAAGCTCAAGATAAGTATTTTTATGGTGATTCAAGATGGATTTGTAAGGACATAAGTCCAAGTTTATTTTTCAGCCCTTGATTTGGTGTATGTGCTTGATAGGGTTAGGGTTTGGTTGGCTTATTTTATGATGTTGCTTGCATGATTTTTATGCTTGAAAAATGGCTAGGATGCATGCTAGATGTGTTAGTAAAGTCCCCTAAATTTTGGTCACAAATCAGCCCTAAGGCAGTGGCTGATTTGGTTGATTGAAAAAGATGAATGTGATGCTTGATGAATAATGCAAGAGCTAGGAACCATGCAGCTAAGTCTAGGGTTTTCGGCTTGTGTGGGCTGCATGGGTGTGATGAACGGGCAAGAATGAATGTATGGGACGTTAAAAACGTTGCTTGTTTAATGTTTAAGCTCCCGATGTGATCGGTCGAGTTAGATTCCACGAACTAGGACGTAAAACCGGATTAACAACCGAAACTGCCATTTCGGAGTCGAAACTAGCCAGTTTCGGGAAAGTGGAATTTTGAGGCCCTTAGAGGCCGAACGGGGTAAAATTTAAAACATGAAAGTTGCTCGGAACAACTTTTACTAGAGAGCAATGTGAACAGAATCTCCAAATAAGGCTCCAAAGGCCTTCATTTTTATGAAAACCCGTGGCTGATCCCTGGGGTCAGTTTTCACTCCGTTTTTCAGGATCAGCCAGTTTCAAACGAAAACTGGTACTGTTCTATGCCGAACTGGATTTTACGTAAAACACAAAAGTTTTGGCATTTTTCGATGGCTACAACTTTCATGGAGATAAGTTTTTCAGATTATGAGCCGATTTTTAAACTGGGTTGGTTTTACGAAGGGTGCTCAGGGAATCTGAAAATCCAAGCACCAAAGTTTTACAAGATGTGTTCAAAAAAAAATGTAAAGTATTCTAACCCGTTATTTTGACTACGAAAACCGTTCCAATGGCGATTTTCAGTCCTCAATGATTTTATGAAGTCCCGTTTTAAGAAAATGCATTTTTACAAGAGTTTTTGGGATTATTCACCCAAAGCTTTCAAGTTGAAGAAAAATGGATTCTTCCATAAGTTAAAGGAAAATGAGATTTTTCAAGATTAAGAAGAGAAGTGGAATTTTTAAGGTTTGGAATTGAAATTCCACGTTTTACCAAGAAGCAAAGAAAATAATGATTTTAGCCAAGTATTTTCAAGATTTATGAAGTAAGAGTTTTTATAAGCAAATTTAAGGATTTTTGGAAGATAATTATATAATGTTTTCCAAAAATAATGAAATGGAGTTTTAAGGTAAAAATGGGTAATCAAGCCGACTACGAACGGTAACCGGAATTATATCCAAGTTACTGGGCTAAGCCCATAGCCCAACGTTTAACCCAAAGGGGGTTGACCTTAGTTGACCACATGTTAACTTGGGTTGACCAAAAGTTGACTTTAGGGTTATCCAATATAACCCTAAAGGATACCAAGATTAATAAAATGGGCTAAGACCTAGGGTTATTGAAGAGATAATAACCCAATGGATTATGAACCAAGAAAAAAGTAAAACATAAGCCCAAGATGAAGGAAGTGATCAATCAGGTTTACAAGAGATATTAGAGGGGACATACAACACGCACATCTAGGATTGCTCATAGATGTTGGTTAGGATACCAACATCATATGTCATGGTTTATGGTAAGATAAGTTAACCTTATCTTACACCTCCTTTGAAACAGGAATAGGAACCTGTTGAGATATCGCGAGGAATGTTACGTCAAGAGCATATGATTTAAGGTAAGTACAAACCTCACCTGTGGTATGGAAAAATAGTAATGTATGTTCAAGTATGAAATGCTATGTTTTTTTAAGATGCTCTGTTTTAAAGCTATTATGTTTAAATGAGGCCATGATTTAAAGAATTTTAAAGAATGCCATATTTTAACAATGCCATGTTTAAAGCGGCCATGTTATGTTAAAATATGTCATGTGGATTATAAATTATGATTTTGTGACATCATAAGGTATGTTCACTAATGACAAACCACTTGGTAAAAATACACAAGTAAAGTGTCGTACCAACCTCCCCCAAGGTGGAGGATTTTTATGTTAAAGTTATGGATTCGCCCTCTCGTTGATGCGGGAGGGTGTAATCACTTATGTTTTCCTAGAGCAGTTAGGGACCTTGCAAACCCTAATTGTATCTAGAGGTGCGCTATATGTTAAGGGTACGTACACTATGGGGCCCATATGAAAGATAAGTACAAGTTAAAAGGAAATGCATAAATGGACGTAAATGGTTCATGCATACGTTTTATGATGAATATGTTTTAAGATGTTTAAATGAAAATGTTTTGTGAGATCGCGTTTGTACTTGCTGAGCGCAAGCTCATCAGATATATTCCATACTGCAGGTAGAGATAAAAAGGCTTGTAGCCTTACTTGGTGGGCTTGGAGATGATGCAGCAAGTGAAGGGCGGCGTGGGATACCACTACGCAATATTTTCCATATATTGTTTAAGTTATGAAGTTTTTATGTATGTTTAAGTATCAAGCCAAGTTATGTGTGAAATGTTTCAAAGTACGATGCACAATTTTAGTGTATGGGTTTCAAGTCAAGATTTTAAAATGAAATCCAAATTATGAAGTTCAAAGAAAGTTTTAAAACGATGTTCAAAAGAAGATTAAAAAAAAATAAAAAATAAAAATAATTTATTCCGCATTTTCAAAGTATAGTAAGTTATGTATGAAGGTCAGTTTTTTTTTTTTTTTTTTGGTTCTATTTTTAAAGCTCACACACACTACCTCAAATGGTCTAAGCTGTGAGCTTAAATCGTTATGCAGTGTGTTTGTCCCAAGCTCTATTCATAACCGAATTAACCATTGTCACGACCCGAACTTACCGCCTCTCAGATCCGCTGCGGAGTCCGACCGCGCGAACCCGGAGCGTTCGCTTCGGTCCGTGACATTAACTTAACTTACTTGCTTATCTTGATTAAAAATATAGTTACCCAATTTCTAGAGTAAATTTTTTTTTTCTTCTTTTATAAAAATCGTTATTAAAACTTTGATTGCGGAAATCCTAAAACTTTAGATTCTATTAAAGCATAAATTAAAATTGCTTTTCTTTTATAAAACTTTAACTTAAATGTACTCCCCCGAGTACTGAGCATTCACCTAAGCGGAAAGCTCCATACATACATAAGCTTAAACTGAACATACATGCATGCATAACTTGAAACTAAACATACATACTGAAAACATAATGAAAACACATTTTCATTTTAAACATATTTTGGGAACTGCGTAGCAGTCCATACCCACGTTTCACATTCCGCTGCGCCATCTCTCCACAGTTGTATCAGGTATTCGCCGTTAGGTAGCTTTACCTACAGCATGAACATAAACTATGAGCTAAAAAGCTCAGTAAGCACAACGTCCTATCCGCATGCATACTAATGCACGAAAAGCGTGAACCAATTATAATTTATTTTAAAATTAATTATGGTGTCTCTACTGGTTAGATCTAATCTGATCCTATCTTGCTATTATACCATGTATGTGTATACTTCGGTATGTAACCATGGAGAAATTGAAGGCGGTCCGTCCTAACCAACTCAAACCATGAAACACACAGTTTAACATGGAGTAGTGGTGGCAGTCCAGCCATATCAATGCAACCCATGGAACACGCCGTTTTAACTTACCACGAAGGCGAAGTCAGTACGACACAACATGTTCTACCTAACTTGTCTCATACATTACCATGTGACTTACTTTACGTGAACATGCTACATGATGACATAAAATCTTAACATAACATGACATGAACATGCATAACCTAATCATACATAACATACTACATGACATGCATACATCATAGCATAACATAACACATAACATTCATAACACATAAACATACCACAACATCATACATACATACATAACATGGACATACATAACATGAACATACATAACATGACATACTACATATCATCATAAATCATGACATCCTATTCATGCAACTAACATGTTTTCATGCCGTAGGCGGAATTGTACTTACCTTTCCGTCATACGTTCTTGCTTAACTGTCCCTTCCTAGTGCTGTTCCACTCCTGGTACAGCTGCAGGTTCTGCCTGCTTAACAAGGACAGGCTCTACTAAGACTTCGTGAAAATGCAGGTAAACAAACCAACAATGTTTACATGACCTTGGTTGTATGTCCCTTACGTGCATAGCGTCTAATTTGGTTACCAAGGGTAACCTGGCGTGCTAAGCCAAACTAAACCCCTACTGGTTACTTATCTATATCGGAAAATATCGGGTTATATCTGATAACCCTTTATTTAGGCCTAACGGTATCCCTCGGGGTTACTTTGGATAACCCGTGAGGATAATTTAACTCTAAACCAAAAGTCAACCAAAAGTCAACCATGGTCAACTTTGGTCAACTATGGTCAACCGTGGTCAACCCCCTATGGTCAACCTCTCGGGTCTAGGGCACGACCCGGTAACGCGGGCATAACCCCCGGTTACCATGCGTAAGCTAAACGGTGACTAAAAACTTGCTTGGAAAATCTCTTATTTCCATACTTAAAAAATACTTAGTGAAAAATCCCAATTTTCACTTTTCTTGTAAAAATTCATAACTTTGTTCATAAAATCCGAATTCTTGATTTTATGTGTCGTAAAATCATTTTAGGTCGAAAACCGTCTTTGGAACGATTTTCGTGGTCAAAAAACTCAATTTGAAGTAGAAAATCATTTTTCTCAAAACACTTATTAACTTTGTGGTTCAGGAAATTCGGATTCCTGGAACACCCTCCATAAAACAATTTTTATCTTAAAATTGGTACGTTATCTGAAAAAGCTTTCTTCACGAAAGTTCTAGCTCTCAAAAAATGCTAAAACTTTCGTGTTTTGCAAATTTCCTAATTCGGCCTAAATTCGTCCCAGATTTAACTCGAAACTGACTGACCCATAAAGACTGGGTCTGGGGACGTAAATGGTTAAGGCACGGGTTTTGGTGTTTTTGAAGGCCTTTGGAGCCTTATTTTTGAAAACGACCCGCGTTGCCCCCTTGGAAAAGTTGTTTTGGACAACTTTCATGTTTTACACTTTTCCCAATTCGGCCTCTAAGGGCCTGTTATTTTTGTTTTACGAAAACTGGGGATGTTGGATCCGAGCCTGTAGCCAGTTTTCGGGTTACATTGATTTTACGTCTCAACCGAACACTCGGGAGCCTAAATCATCAACATGCAACATTGTCTAACGTCCCACATGCGTTGGACATGTTATTCCCACGTGGCCATGCAAACCAAAATCCATAACTTAACCTAGGTTTGCATGTTCTAGGGTTGCACATACACAAGGGTTTGCATCACAAGACCAAACCGAAATGAACAGTCTAACGCCCTAGCATATAGCCACTCATGGCAGCACTTAAAACAGGGACATAGCTAACCATTTTCATGCAAACCAAACACACAACCAAGCACAAAATCATAGCACAAAAAGCACACAAACTCATGCACAAAACTAGCTAACCATGCACCCTAATCAAGCCTTACTCCCTAGCACATACATAACCAAAAATTTCTGAACTTTAAACCATACATCCATAGCTGAAAATACACATTAAATCTCTTCAATTTAATGCTCAAACAAGGCTAGGGTTAGGGTTATACCTCTCCATCAATTTTCGGATTTTGGTTCACCCATGGAGCCGACTCCCACTGCTTGCAGTGGCTGTCCCTTGGCTGCCTCCTCTTTGCAGCTGGTTTCTTCACACCATTTGGCTCCAAAATTTACAGCCATGAACACACAATCATACACATAATCTTACTCATAAATTTCCATTAAATCTTTGTATGAAAATAGTCTAGGGTTTGAGAGTTTATACCATGTCTTACCCATGGTTTGTGAACCAAATCTGTCCTCCTCTTGTTGGCTGATCTTGCACACTGTTTTGGACACCAAATTGCTTCAAAAATCTGCACCAACTTGGGTGATCCACTGCTGTCCAAAACCGACCACTTACAGCCCCTAAAACCCAGAATTTTTGCTCCTTTTTTCTGCACACTCTCATGGCTGAAAATCAGCCCACACCAAGGCACAAAAACTCACCCTTGGCACCATGGTTGGCTCCCTTCACCATGCTCGGCTCCCTCCAAGCTTGGACCCGAATTTTTCCTCTCCTTCTTCCTCTTTTCTCCCACGGTTGCTGCTTGATTTTCTGGAGAAGAATTTCCAGATTTGGGCTTGGTTCTAGCACCAAAACCCGAGCACACCAAGGAAGGCTCACATGAAATTTTTTTTCCAAACTTTGGCTTGATTTTTCTCTTCCTTTTTCTCTCACGAATTTTCTGATGGAGGGGGGGCCATGGCTGCTGCTTTCTGGAAATTCTCAGCCCTCTCCACCGACTCTTACATGATGAGTCATAAGGGATAACTACAAACTTTTATTTAATTCAATATTTGACCCCAATATTATTTTTTTTTTTATTTTCTTTGACTTGCTTTCTCTCCAAGTAGCTCACGGCTGGAAGCAGAGAAGAAGCTGCTGGAAAGGGGCTGAGCTGGAAGGCTGATGTCACCGCTTATGTCACAATTTTCAAAAATTCCATTTTTGCCCCCGAAAATAGAAATTTTCACAAAAATACCCTCTAGGTGTCCGATTGTCCTAAAAATCGACACACCCATCCTATTTGATGATATAATCATCTTGGTAACTTTATACGTCCATTTCGTCAATTTTCCAAAATTTACACTTTTGCCCCCAAAAGTGAAAATTTTGCATTTACGCCCCAAAATTCCAAAAATTGGCATAATGCTTACTTTTCACTCCAATATCAATCTTTTCATGATTTTATGTGATTTTCTTCCATAAAATCACATATTTCCAAAATTTACATTTTTGCCCCGAAAGACAAAATCTTTACATTTTCGCCCTCGAAGTAGCTTTTTCTTGATTTCTTCTTGCAAAACTTATTATTTCCTTGTTGTGACCTCATTTAATAACGTCACTTGGCTTCCGTCACATATTTTTCAAAATTTACATTTTTGCCCCCAAAAATGAAAATTTTGACGTTTTTGCCCTTTGGCTTGAATTGGTCTTCTTGGGTGATATCTTGACTGAAAATATCAGTCTGGCCTTAAATACTGCTAGGGATGCTTGATTATCGGGTGATTCTACTGTCTAATTGGGCTATACCGCCCATACTGACATATTTTGCAGTATTTTCGCATACTGCAGCATTTTCCAATGTCGGGTCAACTGTTGACCACTTTTGGTCAAACTTTGACTTTTCGGGTCAAAGTTGACTTTTCGGTCAAACTTTGACTTTTTTGGTCAAAGTTGACTTTTTGGGTCAAACATTGACTTTCTTGGTCAAAATTGACTTTCTAGGTCAAGCTTTGACTTTCATGGTCAAAGTTGACTTTTCAGTCAAACTTTGACTTTCTTGGTCAAAGTTGACTTTTCGGTCAAACTTTGACTTTTTCGGAAAAACGTCCCTATTCGCCCCTTTCGCCCTGAAAAGGCGTTTTCTAACCTTAAAAATCTATTCTGAGTCTTATTGGGCCATAAGACTCCGTAAAACGTGTGAAAAACCCTTAACCGAGTTTTTCCGCAACATATTATATATGCTCATAATTCCTCTTTAGAAGGAAAAATAGCAACAGGAATTTCTAGGTATTACAACCATACTCTCATTCTAAAAATTTAACCATTAATTTGTCTATTTTCTTGAATAACACAATATTGATAGCACACTAATTTACCAAGCTGTGTTTTTATGTTGATCTCTTAGCCAACTTGCATAGTACCAAACTTGAACATATAAGAGCATGATCACATGTACATAATCATCAGAACTAATCTTAAAGCATAAAATTGAACCTAAGCTTAGAACTAGCAAATCAAGCTAACCAAAGCATAAATCAAGCATTAGATACTACAAAACAGAAAAATAATTGAACATAAGCTTATGCCCTCACATCCACATCCAATAGCCTAAAATATACTTAAATTCTACAAACCAAAACTAATTAAAGTTTTAATTAAGGGATCAAGAAATATACCTCTAAAGCTTGAAGAAAGTGAGAGAGCTCTTTGATTTGAGAGAAGATTCTTTTCCTACCTCTCTATGAAAACCAGGCACCAAGGATGCTTTGTGATCCTTTTTTTTTTTTTTTTGGTTCTGTTTTGTTTTGTTTTGTTTTGTTTTTTAGGCTAAGAACTAGAGAGAAATGAGAGAAGATAGCAAATGGTCAAATTTCCACTACTTACACCTAATTATAGGTGGAATTTTTAAATTTTCCTATAATTAAATTATTATCTTCTAATTTCCTTGGTTTACATAATTGGCCTTAAAACATATTTGTTTTGACTCCTTGTCCCAAAATATCCGATTATATCACGGTTTTTGAGCCAAAAATATCTTTTCATATTTATTTCTTGAATTCTTTTCACAAATTCAATAAATCACTTAATTGTGTAATTATCCTTAATTACTTCGCCTCTAAGTAATACTATGTTTGGCCCTACTTCCTAACAGGCAGTCCATTTTCTTAATGATGCAAATCAAACTTAATAATTTAATCTAAAAGTTTCAACAAGAGGATTTAGCCGTGCTCAAATAAGGGACGACAAAGATTGGTCCACATCTTCAAGGTCAATTTAGATCAATAAGATCAGTCATGCAAATCCATATAATAAGCGAGTGAATCAAGAAAGAGAAACTCAATAATATGCATTTTCCCTTTTTTTTTATTATTATCATTGAATATTCAGCCATTATTCATTCTTTATTTTGTTGGCTCATTAGTCAACTTTCATTTTCTATTTTTTTGGCATGTACAACCATTTAATTTTTAGATTATTTCCCTTTTCTTATTTTAGGCAAGTAAGAGTTATTATTACTAGATTTTAGCCATAATTAAGATAGCATGTAATTAAGTTATTTTAGGAACTTTCTTTGTAATAATTTAGCCTATAAATAGGCGCATATGGAGAAGAAAGAAAAAAAGTAATTATTCAGAAATGTGAGAGTGTTTTCTCTTTTATTCTTTGATGAACTATTCAAACGTATCGGAATTTTCTGTGGCGTTCACTATCGACTTATGAAATAGATTTCCACCACCATTTGTGGTGTCATCCTTATACCGATGTTCTTATTTCACATTAAATAATGGGTTGAGGTCAAATATACCAAGGTTCTTGTTTTTGTTGAAGCAATGGGTCAAGGTCTCCCATCCAAACCTAATCATAGAACGTTCTTGGGTTCCTTTTCATTATGGGGACTCGTTATTCTTGATGGGGTTCGCATCATTTAGTATCAGAGCTTCGGTTTTAGTCTCAGGTTTATCTATCCTTTAAATTTTCTTCTTGTTCGAATCCTAGTTTATTTTATTTCTTGATAGCGAAAAAAAAAAAATTGTGTTTCCGAATTTGTTTGTAATTTATAATTTTTGGTTCTAGTTGTAATTCCCAAAAAAAAAAAAAAAAAAGGAAAAAGAAGAAATTTAGCGTGCTATATTCTTATTGGAAAATTCTTGTTGGAAATTCTTGGTTGGAAATCCATGCGACACATTTGGTGTTCTTAAAATCAAAATCTCATTGAGATCATGTCTCAACACAGCCATAAGGAAGCATAGAGAGGAGACGATTTGTGGACAAATCCTTTTCAAAAGGAGGGGAATGATGCAAATCAAACTCAATAATTTAATCTAAAAGTTTCAACAAGAGGATTTAGGCGTGCTCATTAATGAGGGACGATAAAGATTGGTCCACATCTTCAATGTCAATTTGGATCAATAAGATCAGTCATGCAAATCCATGCAATAGGCATGTGAATCAAGAAAGAGAAACTCAAAAATATTCATTTTTCTTTTTTTTATTATTATTATTATTGAATATTCAGCCATCATTCATTTTTTTATTTTGTTAGTTCATTAGTCAACTTTCCTTTTCTATTTTTTGGCATGTACAGCCATTTAATTTTCAGATTGTTTCCCTTTTCTTATTTAGGCAAGTAAGAGCTATTATTACTAGATTTTAGCCATAATTAAGATGACATGTAATTAAGTTATTCTAGGAACTTTCATTATAATAATTCAGCCTACAAATAAGTGCCTATAGAGAAGAAAGAAAAGAGTAATTATTCAGAAATATGAGAGTGTTTTCTCTTTGATTCTTTGATGAAGTATTCGAACTTATCAGAATTTTCCATGGCGTTCACTATCGATTTATCAAGCGAATTTCCACCATCATTGTGGTGTCATCCTTATACCGAGATTCTTGTTTTGCATTAAATAATGGGTTGAGGTCAAATATACCAAGGTTCTTGTTTTTATTGAAGCAGCCGGTCGAGATCTCCCATTCAAACTTGATCGTAGAATGTTCTTGGATTCTTTTTCGTTGTCGGATCTCGTTATTCTTGGCAGGTTTCACATCACTTAATGATTCTGATAATACAAATACTGTCCTAACTACCAACAGTCTGATGATACTAAATTACAATCCAGAATTTATCTGCAGATAACTGGACCGCGCATAGGTTTTTTTTAGGATTTGTTTGCCACTTAATTTATATTACTCCAATTTTATTCCAGACTATTCTAGAATGTTCATAGTACTTATTCTTAATTATGTTTTCTTCACGCATAGGTTTTTTTGCAATGATGGCCGGTCACATAATAATTTCAATACTGTTTAAAAAAAATTACAGCACTGCCTTAATAATGCTATAAGCTATCCTAGTCATTCATTGACTAGAACAACACCATAAATCATGATTTTGCCTTTTCGTCAAAAAGCCTCTTATTTGATTTGATTTGATGAACTGTCATTGAGTCTTATTGCACTATAAGTGCTCAAACATGTTGTGATAATAGAATTATGAATTTCATATTGATATCCATAATTTCCATGAAACATTACATAAATACATAATACAGACTTAAGTTTCTTTATATATAAGAAAATCACGAGTCCGTAAAAAAATTCAGTTATTACACTTTTTATATGAATCTTTTAAAATTTGCTTTTGCAGAAATATGTAAAGAAAAACTTTGCATTTTTTTTTTTTGTTAAAACAAGTAATCCTGCATATCAGTTTGTCGCCTAATTCAAATAAATTTAGTTCATATGTCCACTTATTTGTGTCCTCATTCATATTTCTCCAATAATAATATGACAGATGTGTTATTGACATAATTTTTTAATTAATTTATTATGATATTGTAATTAAATATACATATTTAATTAACGTGTCATGATATTATTGCAGGGACATGAAGGAGATATGAATAAAAGGACGCATGAGTTGGATCCGATTCAAATGGGCTCCAGGAAAGACATTTAAGAACTAAGGGCACGTTTCGTTAAGGAGAAAGCAACAGAAAGGAAAGAAATGAGGCCCAATTCTTATGTTTGGTTAATAAAAAAACACAAGGAATTGTCATTCAGAAGGAATGGTCTTTCACCCATTTTGGATGAATCAACATTCTTTTATCACATGGAAGAAATGGTCATTTGAATCACTTTTTAATTTTTTTTTTCCAAATTTGTCCTTCATTTATTTTTTTTCTTTTTCCTTTTCTTGTGTAATACCTAGAACTTTCATGTTCTTACTTTCCTTCTAAGGAATTATTTTCACATTATGAAGGTATTCATGAAAAGCTCGGTTTAGGGCCTTTTAAAAGATTTTGGGAATTTTAATGGGTCGAGAAGACTCAAAATTGACTTCTAAGCTCGAAAACGGACCTTTCAAGTCGAAAAGGCCGCAACAGTGCAAGATTTTACGAAAGTCAACTTTGACCGAAAAAGTCAAAGTTTGACCGACAAAAAGTCAAAGGGTTGACTTTACGAGATTTTGAAAGTACAGTCCGGAAAGAGTTCCGAGAGTAATGTTTTGTGAACTAGATAGCAAGAATAAGCCTTAGAACGTCCCTAGAAAATCAAGCACACCAAGTTAAGATTTAAGGGCAAAAAGGGGCTCGAAAAAATTAAGGAAAAATATTTTTCGATCCAAAATTCACACAGATAAATTTTGTACTTCGATACGAAATAAAAATATTGTGTTTTGGTGAACCACAATATTAGAATTATCTGTGTAGCACAAAGGAGAGCAAAAATGAGTTTTGGATAAGCAAAATTGCAAACAAGGCCTAACTAGCAAGGACATCTTGCCCATACCCATGATCTCACTTCCCACTAACTCAATTTTGCACATGTGGAGCTGCCCCTTTAACCCAAAAGTTCGGCAAGCACATGGGAAGGCAAGGGAAAAAGCCAAAATTTAAGGGAAAAAGTGATCACCCAAAGCTCCCCCTTTGCCTATAAATACCCCCTCATTTTCTCCTATTCCTTTTATTTGAGAAGCTAAGGGAAACTTTTGCATTTTCTCTCCAAGAAATTCGGCAGCAAGGAAGAGGGAGAGAGGGGAGTGAAAATCAAGTTTTTCTAGAGGGCTTTTGCTTGTTGAGGAGTGAATTTGGGGTAGCAAAAAGCTAGACCAAGATTGAAAAATTTTGTGGGTTTCTAAGGCTAGTGGCCGAACTTGAGAGGGGGGGAGAACGAGTGAGTGAATCTTGAAATTTTTTTGGGGCTTTTGCTCTTGGAGTGTTCGGCTTGGAGGATCAAGCAAGAGCCAACCAAAATTTTTGGTATTCATCCCCCTAGGTGGCCGTGAGTTTTGGTGAGCAAAGGAGGAGGAATTGTGACCAAACTTTAGCTTTGGTCAAGGTAATTTTCTAGAGTCATAATCCTCCTTATTTTGAACTTAATTTCAAGTTTGATTTGAGGATTCGATTGGGTTGTATGGACATAAGTCCGATTTCAATTTCGTGCCCTAATCTTGGTGTATGCTTGGTTGCTAGATCTAGGGTTTGTGTGGCTTTAATTCTTGCTTGATTTGTGTTGATGTTGACTGATTTTCATGCTAGATACTTAGGTTGTGTGTCCCCTGTTTTGGTCCCAAAAATCTGCCCTAGGCAGTGGGTAGGTGGCTGCTAGTGGTGGATGAAAGTTGATGTTTGTATGTTGAATGTATGCCAAATTGTAGAACCATGCAGGCACTAGGTTTTGTACAATTTGGGTTCGGCTTGCATGGATCCCTTGAGCGACTCATGGGTGTGAATGGGATGATAGAAAAGCTGTGTGTTTGAATTGTAAGCTTCCGAAGTGGTCGATCGAGATAGATTCGCGAAATAGGGCGTAAACCGGAAGTAAACACGAAACTGCCAAATTCGGATTCAAATCTGGCCAGTTTCGGGAAAGTGAAATTTTAAGGCCTTTAGAGGCCGAACTGGGTAAAAGTTAAAACAAAAAAGTTGTTTGGAAGGGTTTTCCTAGAGGGCAACGCGGGCAGAATCTCGAAATGAGGCTCCAACGGCCTCCGTTTTTAGCAAAACCCGTGGCTGATCCCCAGACCCAGTTTTTCAGGGTCAGCTGTTTTCAAACGAAAACTGGTATTAATACAGGCAGAACTAGATTTTTCGCAAAACACAAAAGTTTTAGCATTTTTCTAGAGCTACAACTTTCGTGAAGACAAGTTTTTCAGATTCTCAAGGGATTTTTAAACTGGGCAAGTTTTACGAAGGGTGCGCAGGGAATCTGAAAATTCCTGCACCTTAGCTTTTACAGAATGTTTTCTAAAAACTGTAAAGTATTCTAAACTGTTATTTTAGCTACAAAAACTGTTCCAAAGGCGGTTTTCGACCTTAAACGACATTTACAAAGAGTTATTTCAAAGATCGAAATTTTATAAAAAGTTTTAAGGATTTTTAAGTTAAATATTTTAAAAACACAAAAAGTAAGAAAATGGAGTTTAAGATAAGAAAATGAAGTTAAGGTAAGAAAATGAATTTTTGAAATTTAAAATTGGTAATCAAGCCGATTACGGGTCGTAACCGGGAATAGGACCTGAGTTACCAAACTTAGTCTGAAAAGCCCATAATTGACAAGGGTTGACCAGTAGTTGACCAATTGTCAACTTTGGTTGACCAAACAGTTAGTAAAAGGTAACCTTAAGGGTTATCCAACGTAACCCTAAGGTAGACAAATAATTTAGAAATGGGCCAAGAAAAGTGGGTTAAGGAGATTAACCCCATAAGCTACGATAAGAGAGTGAAGTCCAAGTTTAAAGAAGCCCAATAGTAGATCAAGGATCTACCAAAGAGGTTATCCAACGTAGCCTCCTAAGAGGGATGATCAAGGTTTGAATTATTCCCAACAATATAAGGGCTAACTGGACCAAGCCAGATTTCTAGCCAGGGACATACAACTAAGTTTAATAGGCATGTTGGTTAGGGTACCAACATTCCACAACAAAAAACGGAATCTCACCTATGTCCTTACTCCAGCAGGAGAAGGCTTACTGCTGTGATCCGAGGAAGAACAGCGCACAGTCAGACATAGCAAAAGAGGTAAGTACAACTCCGCCTGCAGCATAGGCTTTAGTTGATACTTGCCCAAGTATGTTAGATGCGTGTTAGGGATATATGTTGATTGTGCTATGGTGTGCTTATTGTACGTTTGTGGTATGTTAGACTCAATGCCATGTTAAGTTATTATGTGCAATATGACATGATAATATGCCATGTATGAAAAAGGTAAAATGCAATGTATATTATGTTTTATGTAAAAGTGACATCACGATGCATGTTCACTAAATCCAAGTTGAGATAAAAGATAAGAAAGTAAGATGGCAAGCAAGCTTGCCTGTGTCGTACCACCCGTCCGAGGTCAGGTTGGACTATAGTTTGAGTTGGACTGGGCTGGCCGCCCCAACCACTCCATAGTCGCGCGCCGGGTACAGACACTTATGGATGGGCCCTAAGCAAGATAAGTAAGTAAGAATGAAGAAAGTTAAAACGATCATAACTGGACCATGCACTTGCCACGAAATGATATGTTATGCAAGTATGCGTTATGTGATGATGTATGACGATATGAAATGTTATGTGACGCTAGGTTACGTTAAGTTAGAAAGCGTTTGTTAGGTTGCGGTTTAGATAGTTGTGCTTACTGAGCGTTAGCTCATAGTTTGTCGTCTATGTTGTAGGTGAGTCATCTGACAGCAATGGGTGATGCAAGATGGACGTGCGAGGCGGGACACACTGTGAAATTGTGGGAACAAGATGCCGCTACGCGTTTCGTTTAATATGTATTTTTGTATGTTAAATGTTTCAGTCACAATATGCTTATTACGTTTAGACGTATATAAGCTAGTATAAAAAAAAAAAATTTCCGCTGCTTTTCATCAAGTAAATAAGTAAGTATGTATGTTAAGGTAACGGCCTATGCTAGGCGAGGCGTTACATCTTGAAACCATAAATGCCCCTCTCCTCCCATCTCTTCCCATCCACAAATTCTCCGACAACCCACTCCGATAGATTCACCGCTTAAGCACCGCCCTTGCACAACCATCTCGAGTCTCACTTTTTGTAATAACCCGAAATTTTGATGACTTGAGATTTCCTTAGATACAAGAAGAATCTTAGTCTGAATCATGTATGTAGATATAAAGCTTATGATCTAAGTTGAATATCAGTATATGTTTGAGTTCTTGATTAACTAATTAAGAGACTCAAAAATAGTTTGCTTAGTCAAGTATGAAGCCTTTTGAGGAAAAGGCAGAATAGGAATTTATGATTTTTATTCCGGTAAAAGTTTGTCCCAATTGACCTTAGGTTTGATTAAGATAGTACTGCAGTATAATCAACAATATGGAAATTATACCGCGAAAAACCGTTATTACATATGTAATAGCAAGAATAAGGTTCAAGACCACTCTTAAAAAAGCAAGCACCTTATTTAGGATAATAAGGGCTAAGTTGCTCTAAGTCATAAGAAAAATTTATACGTAATCCAATTTTATGCAAATGAATTTTGGATTACAATCCAGTACGATGGTACTATTTTAGTGAAAAACAGTATTGATATTATCTAAGTTAGTAATGAAATAGACTGTATAATTATATTAAGGGATTTTTGGAATCAAGTGGATAATTATGCATGAATTGGAAGCCAAGTGGCTCCATCTTAGTCGACCACCTCATAGGGATTAAAGTGTAAATATTTTGTCCTTAGGGGCCAAAGTGTAATTTTAAGAAAAAGTGAGGTAAGCTTAGTGAGATAAGCTTGGTGAGGTAAGCAAGGCATTACTTGTAATACCTGCTTTTCTATGTGAATATTTTTCCTTCTAGAAGGAATTGAATGTATGCCGTATCGGCATTTTAGGAAAAAGTTCACTTTAGAATTCTAATATGTTTTACGAGCTCTTATGGTTTTATAAGACTCGAATATGCTTGTTTTGATTGATGAATGGTCTTTTCGGATGAAAAGAGATGAATTTTGCATCATTATAGGAAAGTCAAAGGGTTGACCAAAAAAGTCAACTTTGACCCGGGAAAGTCAAAGTTTGACCAAAATGGTCAAAACCCTAACAGTACAATTTTATGAGATGCAGTATAGGAAAAATACTGTAAAAACCCATTTTTTCGGGTAAGATAGCACAAATAAGATTTAAAACCACCATAGAAAAAATCAAACACACAAAATTAGAGCAAAGGGCAAAAGGGTTTGAGAAAATAAAGAAAAAATTTTTCAGCCCGGTTTTTCACAGATAAAATTTTTATGATAGTATAAAATATTAATACTGTGTATTAGTACAACACAGTATTAAATTTATCTGTATTAAGTTAAAATTATACTGCTTATTGGATAAGCAAGACAACTAAGCTATCCTATTTATGACATCATAATTTTTTTAATTATGACATCATCACTTTTTGGAGAGCAAATCCACACATGCCAAGTGTCCATTCTAGACCATTCTTACTTGTTCTCCAAGCCATTTGGCCGGCCACCTCATTGGGTTTTAGTGCAAAATTTTAAAAATTTTGGGGGCCAAAATGCAAACTTTGGTGTCCCACATTGCCTATAAATAGGAGTGCATCCTCCCCGTTTTAAATCAAGAAATACAACTAAACTCTTGACAAAATTTTTCAGCCCAAAACCGAGAGTGAAAGTGAGAGAGAAAACCAAAAATTTTCTTGAACCAAACTAGTGTGTGTGTTCGGTTTGGTGAGGGAAAACAAGAGGAAGAGTGGAAAAAAAATTTTCCAGCCCATTCTAGTGGCTGTAGCCGTGGGCAGTGAGCAGGGGAAGAGAGGAAAAAAAATCGGAAAAGTGAAGGGAAACACTAGGGGAGAGTTCGGGTGTGATCTGAGCAACCGAAAACTAGATTTCAGCAAGTTTCGGAGTCTTTGTCCTCCCTGCAGGCAGCCGCTAGTTGTGCCGGATTTTAAGGGAAAAATTTTCAGATTTTGAGTCCTAAGGGGTGGTGTGACCATGCACTAGGTGGGGGCCAAATTTGAGAGCCAAAACAGCCCTTTTGGTGCATTTTGGTGAGCTAGAACCGGATCTAGGGAGCCTAGAGTCAAGGGTGTGAGTTTGTGGTGCAAACCTAAAGTCAATCCCTAACCAAGTCAAGGTATTTTTCAAAAATCTTAAACCTATTTTATTTAAAGTTTTCAAGTCAAGATTTAAATGTATTTGTTCAACCCAAGTTTGTAGAGCATAAACTCAAATTTATTTTTATGCCCATAAGTTGCTTAGTGCTTGATTAGGTTGCTAGAATGGTTTGGTTCCATTATGTCATTAATGTTTTTATGTTTTGTTTGATATGCTAGGACTGCATGCTAGAGCTTATATGAGGTTATATGTCCCTTAGATGTATGAATGAAGATGTGATTGTATGTTAGGATATGCTAGAATGGAATGTATGCTTGAATGAGAATGAATGTTGGAATGGAATGAACATGTTAGACTATGCAACCCTAGGATAGGGTTCGGATATCATGGGTTGCATGACCGGGTTAGGGCTGCATGTTGGGACATGCAAGACGTTTGAAACGCTGCATGAAGTGTCTTTAAGCTCCCGATGTGATCGGTTGAGGTAGAAACCGAAAATTAGGACATAAACCAAATTTAGTAAGTAAGGCTGCCAGTTCGGGTTCCAAACTGGTCGGCCTCAGGAAATCGGTAATTGCAGGCCTTTAGAGGCCGAATGGGTAAAAACGTAAAACACAAAAGTTGTAGAAAAGGGTCTTTCCTAGGGTGCAGCGTGGACCGTTTCCCAAAATGAGGTTCCAAAGGCCTCCGTTTTCATGAAAAACCGAAGGTGGTCCATCAGGACGCAGTTTTTAGGATCACCGAGATTCAAATAAAAACTGGTACTAATCGGTGCAGAATCAGAATTTTTGTAAAACACAAAAGTTTTAGATATCTTCGAGAGCTAGAACTTTTGTGAAGGAAACTTTTTCAAATTCTAAAAGGATTTTAAGCTAGACCTTGAAATCTGAAAACTGTGCAGGGAGCAAAATGTTCCTGCACAGATATTTATAGAACCCATAGAGAAAAATTGTTTTTCGGTTTAAATACTCTATTTTGAACATAGAAAACTGTTCCAAAGGCAGTTTCAAACCCTCAAACGTTTTATAAACCATGTTTTAAGATTCAAGGATTTTTAAGGGAAATTATAGCAGTTTTTAGGCTCGAATGCCAAAAGTTTTTTTCAAAGATAAAGAAAAGAGATTAAAATGTACAAGTTCAAGGTTTGCTAGGTAAAGAGTTAAGACGAACGGTGATCGAGAATTTATACCCGAATCACAGGGCTTAGCCCCAAAGCCCGAGGTTGGCCCAAAGGAGGGTTGACCTTAGTAACCTTAGAGGTTAACCTTGGTTAACCTAGTGGGTAAGATAAATGTTAAGCCGAGGTTAGGTGCTAGCCTAAACCTATTCACTCACAAGTACGATTAGTATGGAAGGTTATCCAACGTAACCTAGTAGGTTGTTGTATGAGCTCGTAAGAGCGATGTAGTAACCCGAGTAGGAGAGGTTACCTAGTGTAACCACTCATAATATGTTTTTCTATAGGGGGACATATAACCAAAGTCATGCATGAATGTTGGTGGAAAACCAACATATTATGGTCTTAGATTAGAACCTTACCTAGTCTTTCGATTAAGCAGGAAGTAACCTGCAGCTAAGCCCCGAGGTGGAACAGCTTCACGTTAGGAGTAGACGAGGTAAGTACAACGCCGCCTACAGCATGGGCTATTAGGATATTTTACCTAGACATGGTTGATGTGTTATGTGCTATGTGATGTGTTGTTATGCTAAGTGTTAATTGATATGCTACGGGGCATATCAAAACATGATTTATGCTTATGCTATGAAGTATGTTATGATATATATGATTAGATTACATGTCAAGAAGAAGAATAAGTGGCATTACGATGCATGCTCACTAATTATAATAAGAAAAATAAGAGTAAGTATGACATGACACGATAAAGAGTAGCTGGACGGCAAGAAAGCTTGCCTGTGTCGTGCCACTCGCCTTAGGTCGGGTTGGATTGTGGATTGAGTTGGACTTGGTTTGGCCGTCCCAACCTATTCATAGTTGCGCGCCGGGTACGTACACTCATGTAAGGGCCCATAGATCAGATAAGTTAAGAAAGTAAGCTAAGATGGAATAAGAAAGCATAACATGAACATAATTGGTTCATGCATACTATATGTCTTGAAGTATATGCAATAGAATGATGTTGTGTGTAGATTATGTGTCGCGGTATAGGAGTTGTACTTGCTGAGCGAAAGCTCATTGTTTTAAGTTTGTGCTGTAGGTAAGCTACCTGTCAGCTGATGATGATGCAAGGTGGAGTCGGGTGGCCGGGCACTGTGAATAATGGGAAATAGAAACTGCTACGCGTTTTGGATATTATAAGAAAGTTATGAAATGTTCAGTGATAGTTAGTTAGTAGTATGCTCGTACGCACAACTATGCTTTAGTTCGTATTTTATATTTCGCATTTGTACATATACCGTATAGAAAAGAAAAAAAAAATTTCCGCTGTGTTTTCAAGTAATAAGTAAGTTAAGTATAAATTATTCATGTATGTAAGTACGTAAGCAAGGTAACGGTCCATGCTAGGCGGGCCGTTACATTACTTGCACACCAAGTAAGAAAAGATAAATCCATAATTTTGGGATTTTTGAAAAAAAGGGAAATGGATAATTATGAAGTAATTTAGCTCCAATTTTCAGCCATATGGCTGGCGATCCTATGATATGGGAGGCAAATATTTATTTTTTTAAGACAAAGATGTAAATTCAAGGGGAATTTGTGAAATAAAAATAATTGTGGAAATTATGTAATTTCCACCTGTAAATAGGTGATGATGAGGGGGTTTTTGGAGCACTTTATTTGGTTCCACCCCAAAACTATGGCTCATTTCCAACTCAACTCTCTCCTTCTAGGAACCGAAACCAAATGAGAAGAAAAAAAGAAAAGTGAAGGCTGGTTGTGGTTTGAGTGAGGTGATGGAAAAATTTTTCAATCCAAGGTTTCGATTCACTCTTCAAAACTTAGAGGTAATCCTCTTAACCTCTTAAGTATTTCAATTAAGTTTTGATTCAAGATTTAAGTATATTTTCATGTCGGTTTGTAAGTGTAAGACCCGAAATTTTGTAGACTTGTAATCTCCTTGTTTATAAGGAATTAGAGTCTAATTTATGTATTTATGATGTGTTATATGAAAAATTATGAATAATAATGAGAAATTCATAATTTTATTTAAACGAAGTTCGAGTCCTCATTTAATGATTTTGAGACTCAATTAATGTTTTACGAGCTAAGAATGAAGTTTTTAAAGGAAAAAGAACGAAAAATGATGAAATTATACAAAAGTCAAAAGTTTGACCAAAAAGTCAACTTTGACCAAAAAGTCAAAGTTTGACCGGAACGGGTCACAACGTCGACTTTACAAGTATGATGAAGGAATATGGAAAGAATCTCCGAAAATGGAGTTTTATAAGCCGTAAATCCACCCTAGAAAAATCAAGCACACCGAAAAAGAATTAAGGGCAAAAAGGTCTCCGAAAAAAAAAATGGAGAAAGAGAGTTTTGGTCCAAATTTACATGGAATAATTTTTGGATCAAAATATAAAATAAGAATGCTCATCACAGTATTGGAAATAACTGTAGAGCGCTAAAGGAGCTGTGAAATACCGAAATGGCCAAACAAAGCATTAAGAGAGCTAGTGGAAGGTGACATCAACCTCTTGACATCACCCTCCACCAACCCAAGGCTACTCATGTGGACTCCCCATTTCCTTATAAAATTCGGCAACTAGGAAGAAAGAGAAAGGAAATTGGTTTGGTTAGAGTAACTAATGGTCTTCCAAAATCTAACCAAACAAGGACACCTTACCATGTTTCATGACATCACCTCCCACTCATCCAAGCAAGCACATGGCAGCCCCCCCCCCCCCTCTTTCATTCGGCAGCCACAAGGAATTGGAAAAGAAATGGGAACAAGACTAGACATAAAGCCATAAATCAAGGAAAATGTGCACCAACTTTTGTCCATCAAAGGTCCCCCATCCTTAGTCACTTTTTGTCTAGAAAAATGGACTAAATCCTTTGTCCAATCCCCCACAAACAGCCAGCAGCACTTCCCCCCCCCCCCCCCACCCTCTCCTCATGAGTTTCGGCTGCACCAAGGAAAGAAAAAGGAGCATGGGAAAAAGTTTTTTTTTAGGAAAAAGGGTTGGTCAACAAGCCATTCAAATAAGCTAACCTACTCCCCTTTTTCTCCACAAATCCGGCTACCTTGTCTCCCCCTCTCACCCTTCACTTTCAGCAGCAAGCAACCCCCCTTAATCCCCTTGGATTCGGCTGCAAGGAAAGGAAAGCAAGACAAGACTAAAAGCCTTGAATTAAGGACAAGTCTCCACCCACTTTGGTCAATCAAAGAAACCCTTCCATCCCTTATACTTTTTGTTGGAAAAAGTGAGCCAAAACTCTCACTTTCCTTGAGCATACTCGGCAGCAAAGAGGGAGAGAAAGGGAGAGTGAAAGCAAAGAGAAATTTTGGTTCCCATCTCAAGGGTTTCGGTTTTCCAAGAGAGTTAGAGAGCTTGAGAAAATTTTTGGTGGTTCTAGCAAGAGGAGGCCGAACCAAGAGCAAGAAAGAAAGAGGAAAAAGAGGTGAGTAACTCTTGACAAATTTTGGGATTTCCTTCTTGAGATTTCGGTTTGGTTAGAAGCAAGAAGAGCTAACAAAAAAAAAATTTTGGATGCATTTTCTTTGTCAAAGCCGTGGGCTAGAGCAAGCCAAAGGATCAAAAGGAAACTTTGGATCTCAAAAAAAAACCCTAACTTGGGTTGAGGTAAAATCTCTTAAACCACCTTGAATCTAAGCTTTATTTAAGTGTTTTTGATGTTGATTCAAGTGGTTTGTAAGGACATAAGTCCACCTTAATTTTCAGCCCTATTTTTGGTGTGTATGTGCTTGATAGGTTAGGGTTGGTTGGCTGATTTTTTTTATGTTTGATTGCTTTCAAATTTGTGCTTGAAAATGATGGATTTTTCATGCTAGAAAATAGGTTGTATGTCCCATAAGTTTAGGCCAAAGATCTGCCCTTGGCAGCCAAGAGAGGTTGCTAGACTTAGGGTTGGATTTTGTGTTGAAGGTATGAGATGATGCATGAGCTAGAACCATGTAATCCTAGTCTTTTGATTTTCGGATTTGGGGTTGCATGAGTAGAATAAGATGGATTTATGGGTTGTAATGGGACGTTAGAAGCGCTGCTTGATGTTGTCTAAGCTCCCGATGTAATCGGTCGAGTTAGTTCCGCGAAGTAGGACGTAAACCGAAAACAACACTCAAAACTGCCAGTTCGGTTTCGAACCTGAGCAGTTTCTGGAAAATGAAAATATCATGCCCTTAGAGGCCGAATGAGGTAAAAGTTAAAACATGAAAGTTGTTCGGAACAACTTTTCCTAGAGGATAGCGCAGACGGAATCTCGAAATAAGGCTCCAAAGGCCTTCGTTTTACCTGAAACCCGTGGCTGAACCCTGGGACGTTCTCCACACAGTTTTTCAGAGTTAACCCGTTTTCAAATAAAAACTGGTACTGATCTAGGCCGAACTAGATTTTGTGCAAACATAAAAGTTTTAGCATTTTTCGATAGCTACAACTTTCGTGAAGACAAGTTTTTCAGATTCCAAGCCGATTTTTAAACTGGGTGCGTTTTGTGAGAGACGCGCAGATAGCCCGAAATATTGCAAATGAGTTTCACGAAAATCTTTTCTAGAAAAATCATGAAGTGTTCTTAAATGATCATTTTAGCTTCGAAAACCGTTCCAAAGATGGTTTCCGACCCCAAATGATTTTATAAAATATTTATTTCGAAAACCATGAATTTTAAGGGCTCGGGTTTGAAATTCACATTTTTCCTATAAAGTAAAGAAAAAGAGGGTTTCAACCAAACAATTCCAAGTTAAAGAAAATAATGAAATTTAAGCCAATGAATTTTCTAATTAAAAGGGTTAGAATTTTTACAAGCAAAATGAAGGATTTTTGGAAGTTAATCACACAAGATTTTCCAAAAATAAGGAAGATAAATTTTAAAGTAAAATTGGTAAATAAGCCGATTACGAACGGTAACCGGATATAATATCCGAGTTACAAACCCAAGGATAACCAAGGGTTGACAAAAGGTTGACCCAAGGTTAATTAAGGTTAACCTTAAGGGTTACCCAATATAACCCTAAAGGATACCCACATGTATATTGGGCTAAGATTTAATGGGTGAAAGGAAATAACCCAATAACAAGGATGTATGAGCAAAGCCCATTAATAGAACAAGGCTATAACCAAAAAGGTTACCCAATGTAACCTCATAAGGACTTATCCAAGTTCAATAAAAAATGGGGATAAATATGGCCTAGATGGATATCATGAATAGGGGACATACAACCAAAAGTAAATGTAAGTGTTGTTAGGTCGCCAACACCTTACGAAAGGATCCTGATCCTATATTTTTGGGTATATCAGGAAAGTGAATTGCCGTTGCCGACGATTTAAGGAACGCGATTCTAAGGATACAGCACTAGAGGTAAGTACAAACCTCACCTGCAGTATGAAAACTAGTAAATTATGTTCAAGTATGTGGTTTTCAAATATGCTGCAATATGTTGTGTGCTATATCTATGAAATGCCATGTTTTATGAAAAGTGTTATTTTTACGAAATGCCATGTTTATAAAAAGTGATATTTTCGTAAAATGCTATGTTGATAGAAAGTGCTATTTTTGCAAAAGATTATAAAAGTGCTATAATTGCAAAATGTCATGTTTATAAAAATGTCATGTTTGCAAATGCTATGAATGAAAAGAATGCCATGCCATGTTATGAATCAGATAAAAAGTATGTTATCATGTAGTGACACCATATGGTATGTTCACTAAAGATAAAGAACATGGTGAGAAATCACAAGTAAAGTGTCGTACCAACCTCCCCCAAGGTGGAGGATTTTTATGATGAAGTTATGGATTCGCCCTCTCGTTGTTGTAAGAGGGTGTAATCACTTATGTTTTCCTGGGGTAGTTAGGGACTTGCAACCCCATCTAACTGTATCTGGCGGCGCGCTATATATTAAGGGTACGTACACTAAGGGGCCCATAAGAAAGGTAAGAAAGTTAAAAGAAATGCATACATGGAACATAAACGGTTCACGCATATGCATATGATGATGTATGTTTTTCATGATGTTTTAAATGTTTGTGAGTTTATGTTTGTGCTTACTGGGCGAAAGCTCATTCAGTTATATTTCATACTGTAGGTAAGAAACCTGCAGCTTAATGCTGGGCATTGTTGGAGCGGTGTGGCGGCAGACGAAGGCGGTATGGATACCACTACGCATAGTTTCTGCAAATCTTGTGATAAGTAAAGAAGTTTTGTATATATAATTATATACCTAATGAAGACAAGTTATGTATTTTTGGAACTAAAGATCCTAAGTAATGTTTACTTAAGTAGTAAGGATGTATTACCAAAGACAAATGTTTTATGAGCATGTTTCAAAAAAAAAATATCCCTAATTTTTCAAGTAAAGTAAGTCTTTTAAGAAGTAACGGCTCTACGTAGTAAGGGGGCGTCACAGTAAGAGCATAAGCTCAATCTCCCTATTTTTCATGTTATTGTTTTTGTATGGTTAGTGTATGTTAGATCTAGATTTAGGTGAATGTGATTGCTAAGTTTATGCATGCATGTGATGTTATGCTTTAGAGAATATGTGATATGTATGAATGCCTAATAGGTGTTTGTTATATGTCTCCACATGCTTAAGAAGAAGTGTGGTATGCATGAATGATGAAGATGAGTTGGTATGTTGTATGGAGGGTTTAAATTAACCATAAAACCCTAATTTGGTATAGATTACCATTTGGGTTTGCATGAAGATTGCATGGATGAAAAATGAATGCATGGCTATGAAAACATTAAGTAATACGCTGCATGCTTGATGTAGGCTCACGGTTTTAATCGTTCGAGGTAGTGTGCGCGTAATTTCACGTAAAAACCAATTAAAACCAAAACTGTCAGTCTCAGGTCAATACTGGGTAGTGATCTGGAAATTGAATTTTGAGGCCTTCAGAGGCCAAATTTGAAGAAAGTCAAAACTATAAAATTATAGAAAATGGAAAATCATAGGGGACAACGTAGATGGTTTTCAAAAACAAGACTCCAAAGGCCTCAATTTTTACAGAAACCCAAGCATGGTTGGCCAGACCTAGTGTGCACGGCCAAGCAGGTTCAACAAGGGATAAGGTCAGGTTAAATGCAGATTTAGGTTTTGGGCAAAGCACGAAAGTTGTAGATTTTGATGTTCTACAACTTTCATGAAGAAAACGTTTTTGAAATCCAAACCAATTTTAAAGTTAAAATAGATTTCCAAAAACTGTGCAGGGTTCAGAAAATTCCTACACATGAATTCTAAAAACAGTGCAAAAGTAGGAAATTCCTACACATGCACTGATAATCAAAGTTTATGGACTATGTTAAGTAGTTTTTAAAAGAGAGACTAAAATGTATCAAACAAGAGTAAAAATAAATAAGATAAGCCCAATCCTATGGTAAACAACTATAGGACAAATAGTAACTGAGAAAGTTACCAACTTTATTGGGCCAAATTACTTAGGTAAACACATAAGAGAACTCAAGCACTTGAGTTGGGCCTAAAACCCATGGTTACCAATAGTAACCTAACGTGGTACGATTTTAAAAATAACTGGACCTTAGCAACTCAATAGGGTTTTAATCCAGTATAATTTGGACCTAGACCCAGGGTTACACATAGTAACCTAATAAGATGTTAAGCACTATTCATATTTGATTTGGCCAGATGCCCTAGGTTTATATGTAGTAACCAAATAAGAGATCATGATAGTATGTGGGAGACATGTAATTAGGGTTACTGATAAATGTTGGTTAAGATACCAATATTGTATATAATGATTTACAGTAACATAGGCTAATCCTTATCTTACACCCTACCTGATAACAGGAATTAAACCTGTTGATGTACCTTGTTGGAACATTAGGTCAAGAGCGTAGGACATCAGGTAAGTACAAACCTCACTTACAGTATGAAAAATAGTAAACTATTTTCAAGTATGACTTGTTTACATGTATACTATGATGTGCCATGTTTATGTATATGTCATATTAAGCCATGATATGCCATGTTAAGCCATGATATGCCATGTTAAGACATGTTATGCCATGTTAAGTTATGTTAAGTCAAGATAAGCGATGTTATGCCATATTATGCCATGTCAAGCAATGTTATGCCAAGATATGCCATGTTATGTCCTAATATGCCAAGTTATGCCATGATTTATGGTAATGCCATGTTTTAATAAATAAGCATGCCACAAGTTATTTTATGTTATTCATCTTTAAGTCATGCCATGCCTATGTCTCATGTTCATCATGACTAATAAGATCACACTTAAAGATTCTTAGTCTTGGAAAATATAAGGCTAAGACTAAACCAAGACAAGTAAGGTATTGTATCAACCTCCCGCCAGATCGTAAAGGATTATACATGTTTCAGGTTCAAGATGCTAAGACCTTTCGCTAGATCGTGAAGGGTTATGTATATGATTATCAACCTCCCGTTGATGGGTGAGGGTATAATCAACCTTCCGTTAATGCGTGACGGGTTATGTTTATGATTCCCAGAATTGTTAGGGACCTTGCAAACCTTAATTTTCTGTGGAATACGTGCATTTGGTACGTACATAAGGGGTCCATATGTTAAACAAGATAATAAGTTCACAATTAAGTCCATAATGGAGCATAAGACATTAATAATCAATCATAAATGGATCATGCATAAATTCTATAATATTGACGTGTTTTGTGAGATTATGTTTGTACTTGCTGGGTGAAAGCTCATCAGTATATTTCATACTATAGGTAAGATGCCTACAGCTTTACTTGGTGGGCCATGGAGACGATGCAACAAGTGAAGGGCGGTGTGAGATATCACTACGCAAATATTTCCGTAAACTTTTTAAACTATAAAATAGTACATGTATGATTAAGTAATATGTACCATGTTACGTTTTACGTATGTGATGTTTTTAAGTTGTGATTTAAAAAAAAGTTTAAAAGAAAGAAAAAAAATTTATTCTGAAATTTTCTGTGAGTTTAAGTATTAGAAACATGAAAGTAAGATAAGCAAGTAAAGTAACGGCCCACGTTTACGTAGTCGGCCCTATGTGGATGGCCGGGGCGTTACACTTTTCTCTATCATCAGCCATTCGCATCTCTCTCCAGAGATCCTTTCCTTTCCCTGGAAGTCTGACATCATTCTTTCGTCAGTGTTGGCTATCCGCATCCTCTTCGCCGACTTGCTTCTCCTATTAGCCAGCAAGGCTAACTGTAAGACCCAAAATTTTGTAAACTTGTAATCTCCTTGTTCATAAGGGATTAAAGTTCAAATTATGTGTTTCATGAAAAATTATGAATAGTAACGAGAAATTCATAATTTTATTTATCAATGTTTGAGTCCTCATTAAATCAATTATGAGACTCCATGAATGATTTACGAGCCATGTATGAGGTTTTTAAGGAAAGAGAACGAGAAATGATGAAATTTTACGAAAGTCAACTTTGACCGAAAAAGTCAAAGTTTGACTGACAAAAAGTCAAAGGGTTGACTTTACGAGATTTTTCAAGTACTGTAAGACCTGAAATTTTGTAGACTTGTAATCTCCTTGTTCATAAGGAATTAGAGTCTAATTTATGTATTTATGAAATGTTATATGAAAAATTATGAATAATAATGAGAAATTCATAATTTTATTTAAACGATGTTCGAGTCCTCATTTAATGATTTTGAGACTCAATTAATGTTTTACGAGTCATGAATAAAGTTTTTAAAGGAAAAAGAATGAAAAAGGATGAAATTTTACGAAAGTCAACTTTGACCGAAAAAGTCAAAGGTTTGACCAAAAAGTCAAAGGGTTGACCAAAAGTCAAAGGGTTGACCAAAAAGTCAAAGTTTGACCGGAACGGGTCACAACGTCGACTTTACAAGTATGATGAAGGAATATGGAAAGAAACTCCAAAAATGAAGTTTTATAAGCCATAAATCCACCCTAGAAAAATCAAGCACACCGAAAAATAATTAAGGGCAAAAAGGTCTCCGAAAAATTGGAGAAAGAGAGTTTCGGTCCAAAATTTACATAGGAAAATTTTTGGATCAAAATATAAAATAAGAATGCTCATCACAGTATTGGAAATAACTGTAGAGCGCGAAAGAAACCGCGAAAAAGCGAGATGGCCAAACAAGGCCTTGGAAGAGCTAGTGGAAGATGACATCAACTCTTGACATCACCCTCCACTAACTCAAGACTACAAATGGCAGCACCCTCCCCCTCTCCTCATGAGTTTCGGCCAGCCAAAAGGAAGCAAAAAGGAAAAGAAAATTCAATGGGAACAAGACTAGACATAAAGCCATAAATCAAGGAAAAAGTTGAACCACTTTTGTCCATCAAGTCTAGTCACTTTTTGTTTAAAAAATGGACTAAATCTCTTGTCCATTCCACCCCAAAAATCCGGCTACAGCCCTCCCATTTCCCCATCATGTTCGGCTGCACCAAGGAGAAAAAAGAGAGCATGGGAAAAAGTTTTTTTTTTTAAGGAAAAAGGGGTGGTCAACAAGCCATTAAAATAAGCTAACCTATTCCCCTTTTCTCTCTACAAATCCGGCTGCCTTGTCTCCCCCTCTCACCCTTCACTTCGGCAGCAAGCAAACCCCCCTTTTAGCCCCATGGATTCGGCTGCAATGCGAAGAGAAAAAGGAGACAAACAAGATGTGACACAAAGCCTTAATTCAAGGGCCAAGAAGGAGAGCTAGTAGGGGAAATTTCTAGAGATCTATAGGGCCATACCTAGCTGCCCATATCCCTCCTTTTTCCCATGGAAATCTCGGCAACACATCCCCCCTTAAGCTTCCTTGAATCCGGCTGCACAATGGACAAGAAAGGACAGGACATAAAGCCTTGTTTTGAGGCAAGCAACCTCTTCTATTTCCCTTCTCAAGGCAGCCAACTCATACATCCATATTCAGAATTTTTTCAGCACAAAGCCGTGGGAGAGAGAGAGAGGAGAAGAGAGTGAAAGCAAAGAGAAATTTTGGTTCCCATCTCAAGGGTTTCGGTTTTCCAAGAGAGTTAGAGAGCTTGAGAAAATTTTTGGCGATTCTAGCAAGAGGAGGCCGAACCAAGAGCAAGAAAGAAAGAGGAAAAAGAGGTGAGTAACTCTTGACAAATTTTGGGATTTCCTTCTTGAGATTTTCGGTTTGGTTAGAAGCAAGAAGAAGCTAACAAAAAAATCTCTTGGATCTCTTTTTCTTGTACAAACCGTGAGCCACCAACAAGGAAGGATTTGAGAAATTTTGGTGAGCTTTTGGGAAGGAATCCGAGCAAGAGGAAGAAGAGAAAAGGTAAGAAAAACTTGGTTATTTTTCTTGTGATTTTCGGTCTTGATTAGAAGCAAGAAGAGCTAACAAGAAAAAAAAATTTGGATGCATTTTTCTTGGAAGAAACCGTGGGCTAGAGCAAGCTAGAGGAACCAAAGGAAAGTTTGGATTTTCAAAACCCTAACTTGGGTTGAGGTAAAATCTCTTAAACCACCTTGAATCTAAGCTTTATTTAAGTGTTTTTGATGTTGATTCAAGTGGTTTGTAAGGACATAAGTCCACCTTAATTTCTGCCCTCATTTATGGTGTGTGTGTGTGCTTGATAAGATTAGGGTTGGTTGGCTGATTTTTAATGCTTGATTGCTTTAAAATTTGTGCTTGAAAATGATGGATTTTTCATGCTAGAAATTAGGTTGTATGTCCCATAAGATTAGGCCAAAGATCTGCCCTTGGCAGCCAAGAGAGCTTGCTAGACTTAGGGATGGATTTTGTGTTGATGGTATGTGATGATGCATGAGTTAGAACCATGTAACCCTAGTCTTTTTAATTTTCGGATTTGGGGTTGCATGAGTAGAATGAGATGGATTTATGGGTTTTAATGGGACGTTAGAAGCGCGGCTTGATGTTGTCTAAGCTCCCGATGTGATCGGTCGAGATAGATTCCGCGAATAGGACGTAAACCGAAGAGAGGAACAGAAACTGCCAATTCAGATTCGAATCTGGCCAGTTTCGGGAAAGGGTAATTTCAAGGCCCTTAGAGGCCGAATCAGGTAAAACTCAAAACACGAAAGTTGTTCAGAACAACTTTTCCTAGAGGACAGCATGGACAGAATCTCGAAATAAGGCTCCAAAGGCCTCCGTTTAACCTAAAACCCGTGGCTGAACCCTGGGACGTTCTCCACCCAGTTTTTTTCAGAGTTAACCCGTTTTCAAATAAAAAATGGTACTGATCTAGGCCGAAATGGATTTTATGTAAAACATGAAAGTTTTAGCATTTTTCGATAGCTACAACTTTCGTGAAGACAAGTTTTTCAAATTCCAAGCCGATTTTTAAACTGGGCCCGTTTTATGGGAGATGCACAGAGAGCCCGAAATCTTGTATATGAGTTTCACGAAAATATTTTCTATAAAAATTATGAAGTGTTCTAAAATGGTCATTTTAGCATCGGAAACCATTCCAAAGGTGGTTTCCGACCCCAAATGATTTTATAAAAGGTTTGTTTCGAAAACCATGAATTTTAAGGGCTCGGGTTTGAAATTCACATTTTTCCCATAAAGAAAAGAAAAAGAGAGTTTCATACCAAACATTTCCAAGTTAAAGAAAATAATGGGATTAATCCAAAGAATTTTCTAATTAAAGGAGTTAGAATTTTTACAAGCAAAATGAAGGATTTTTGGAAGTTAATTACACAAGATTTTCCAAAAATAAGGAAGAGGAATTTTAAAGTAAAATTGGTAAGCAAGCCGATTACGAACGGTAACTGGATATTATATCCGAGTTACAAACCCAAGGATAACCAAGGGTTGACAAAAGGTTGACCCAAGGTTAATTAAGGTTGACCCAAAGGTTACCCAATGTAACCCTAAGGGATACCCACATGTATATTGGGCTAAGATTTAATGGGTTAATGGAAATAACCCAATAATAAGGATGTATGAGCAAAGCCCAATAATTAGAATAAGGCTCTAACCAAAAAGGTTACCTAATGTAACCTCATAAGGATTTATCAAAGTCCAATAAAGAATGGGGATTTAAGTGACCAAGATGGATACCATGTATGGGGGACATACAACTAAAAGTAGATGTGAGTGTTGGTAGGTCACCAACACCTTACGAAGAGATCCTGATCCTATATTTTTGGTATATCAGGAAAGTGAATTGCCGTTGCCGACAATTTAAGGAACGCGATTCTAAGATACGGCACTAGAAGTAAGTACAAACCTCACCTGTAGTATGAAAACTAGTAAATTATGTTCAAATATGTGGTTTTCAAATATGCTGCAATATGTTGTGTGCTATATCTATGAAATGCCATGTTTTATGAAAAGTGCTATTTTTGCAAAATGTCATGTTTATAAAAGGTGCTATTTTCGTAAAATGCTATGTTTATAAAAAGTGCTATTTTTGCAAAAGATTATAAAAGTGCTATATTTGCAAAATGTCATGTTTATAAAAATGTCATGTTTGCAAATGCCATGAATGAAAAGAATGTCATGCCATGTTATTAATGAGATAAAAAGTATGTTATCATATAGTGACATCATAGGTATGTTCACTAAAGATAAAGAACATGGTAAGAAATCACAAGTAAAGTGTCGTACCAACCTCCGCCAAGGTGGAGGATTTTTATGATGAAGTTATGGATTCGCCCTCTCGTTGTTGTAAGAGGGTGTAATCACTTCTGTTTTCCTGGAGCAGTTAGGGACTTGCAACCCCATCTAACTGTATCTGGAGCCGTGTTATATGTTAAAGGTACGTGCACTAAGGGGCCCATAAGAAAGATAAGAAAGTTAAAAGAAATGCATAAATGGAACATAAATGGTTCACGCATATGCATATGATGATGAATGTTTTCATGATGTTTTAAATGTTTTGTGAGATTATGTTTGTGCTTGCTGGGCGAAAGCTCATCAAGTTATATTTCATACTGTAGGTAAGAAACCCGCAGCTTAATGCTGGGCATTGTTGGAGCGGTGTGGTGGCAGACAAAGGCGGTATGGATACCACTACGCATAGTTTCCGCAAATCTTTTGATAAGTAAAGAAGTTTTGTATAAGTAAGCATGTATGATAAAGACAAGTTATGTATCATGGTATTTTGGAACTAAAGATCTTAAGTAACGTTTACTTAAGTAGTAATGATGTATTACTAAAGACAAATGTTTTATAAGTATGTTTCAAAAAAAAAATATATATATATATATATACCCCAAATTTCAAGTAAGTAAGTATGTAAGGCGTGACGGCCCTACGTAGTAAGGGGGCGTCACAAGTACAGTCCGGAAAGAGTTCCGAGAATAAGTTTTGTGAACTAGATAGCAAGAACAAGCCTTAGAACGTCCCTAGAAAATCAAGCACACCAAGTTTAAATTAAGGGCAAAATGGGGTTCGGAAAAATTATGGAAAAATATTTTTCGGCCCTAAATTCACACAGATAAATTTTGTACTCCAGTATGATATAAAAATATTGTGTTTTGGAGAACCACAATATTATAATTATCTGTGTAGCACAAAGGAAAAGAAAAATGAGTTTTTAGAGAGCAAAATGGCCAAACAAGGCATAGCAAGCCAAGGACCACTTGCCCATACCCATGACTCATCTTCCACTAAACAAAATTTGAGCATGTGGAGCTCTCTCCTTCACCCACAAAATTCGGCAGCAAGCACAAGGAAAGGAGGAAGACAAAAGCCAAAAGTTAAGGAGAAAAGCCATATTTAAGGGCCAAAAAGGTGAACCAAGAAAGGACACATGCCCATGCCTATGACTCACTTTCCACTAGCCTAAGCTAGATATGTGGAGCCTTCTTTTCCACCCCCAAATCCGGCTGCAACTAGGAAAAGAAAAGCATGGGGAAAAGCCACAAAATAAGGCAAGTCATCAACTACTCCAAGCTCCCCTGTTTCTATCAAAAACCTTTCCCATCCCTCTAGTCATTTCATTTGAGAAACTAAGAAAAACCCTTGCTTTTCTCTCCAAGAGTTCGGTAGCAAGAGAGGAGAAAGAGAGGAGAGTGAGAGCCAAAAAAATTTCTTGAAGTTTTCATCTCTTTGGGTTTCGGTTTTCAAGTGAGTGAGAGCAAGGAAAAATTTGAGAAAATTTTGTGAGTTTTCCAAGAGGTGGCCGAACAAGAAAGGAGGAGAAAGGTGAGTAAATCTTGAAATCTATTTTGGGGATTTTCTTCTTGAGTCTTCGGCTTGGAGGTGAAAGAAAGAGCCAACAAAGTTTTCTTCGATCTCCATTTTTCTAGGTTGGCCGTGAGTCTAGGGTGAGCAAGGAAGGAAGGAGATTTGGAAATTTTCAAACCCTAACTTGGGTTTGAGGTAAATTCTTGAACCATCTTGAAATTAAGTTTAAATCTAGCATTTTTATGGTGATTCAAGTTGGTTTGTAAAGACATAAGTCTATTTTATTTTTCAGCCCTAATTTGTTGGTGTGTGTGCTTGATTAGGGATTAGAGTTTGATTGGCTTGTTTATGATGCTTGTTTGCTTAAATTTTTGTGCTTGAAAAATAGTTAGGAAGCATGCTAGATGTGGTTGATATGTCCCTTAAATTTTTGGTCAAAACCTGCCCTAGGTAGTGGCTGGTCGGCTGCTAGCTTAGGGGTGAGATGATGAATGCTTGTTGGTATGGAATGCTAGATAGAACCCATGCAACCAATGATTTGGATTTTCGGTTTGAGATTGCATGGACCCATGGGATTTGTATGCTTATATGAATGGGACGTTAGAAACACTACATGTTTGATGAGTAAGCTCCCGAAGTGGTCGGTCGAGATAGAATCCGCGAACTAGGACGTAAACCGAACTAAGCAACCGAAACTGCCAATTCGGATTCGAATCTGGCCAGTCTCGGGAAAGTGAAATTTTAAGGCCCTTAGAGGCCGAACGGGGTAAAACTCAAAACACGAAAGTTACCCGGAACAACTTTTACTAGAGAGATGCGTGAGTAGAATCTCGAGATGAGGCTCCAACGGGCTTCGTTTTCCCCAAAACCCGTGGCTGATCCCCAGACCCAGTTTTCACTCGGTTTTACAGGGTCAGCTAGTTTTCAAACAAAAACTGGTACTAATACAAGCCTAACTGGATTTTTCACAAAACACAAAAGTTTTAACATTTTTCGAGAGCTACAACTTTCGTGAAGATAAGTTTTCCAGATTCTCAATGGATTTTTAAACTGGGCACATTTTAGGGGAGGTGCGTAGGGAATCCGAAATTCCTGCACCTTAGTTTTACAAAAATGTTTTCTAAAAAAATGTAAAGTGTCTTTAAAATGTTATTTTCTCTACGAAAATGGTTCCAAAGGCAGTTTCTAGCCTCGGATAATTTTATAAAAGATCTGTTTCTAAAACCATGAATTTTAAGGGTTCGGATTTGAAATTTCACATTTTTCCCAGAAGTAAAGAAAAAGGGGTTTCAAACCAAATGTTTTCAAGTTAATGAAAAATGATGATTTTACATCAAGTACCTTCAAGTTAAGAAGAGAAATGGATTTTTAAGCCAAAGTACTTTCAAGTTAAAGAAGCAATAATTTTTACAAGCAAACTAAGGATTTTTGGAAGAGAGTTACACAAGGTTTTCCAAAAATAAAGAAATGGAGTTTTAAGGAGAAATTGGCAAGCAAGCCGATTACGAACGGTAGCCGGATGTTATATCCGAGTTACAAACCCAAGAATGACTAAAGGTTGACTCAATGTCCACTTAAAGTTGACCTTAAGGGTTACCCAACATAACCCTAAGGGACACCCACATGTATATTTGGGCTAGGATTTAAGGGGTTAATGCAGATAACCCAATAATGAGAATGTATGAGTAAAACCCAAAGTTTTCAAGAAACCAACCATAGAACAAGGATCTAATCAAGAGGTTATCCAACGTGACCTCTTAAGGATTAGTCAAAGTTGATTATCCTTAATGAAGAAGGATGATTATAGAGATCAAGTGAAGGGAACATACAACCAAGATTAGGCATGAATGTTGGTTTGGTCACCAACACCTTACGATAGGATTCTAATCCTATATTTCTCATATAGCAGGAAAGTGACCTGCTGTTGCCGACAAATTTAAGGACGCAACGTGAAAGATACGGCACGAGAGGTAAGTACAAACCTCACCTGCAGTATGAAAGCTAGTATGTTTTCAAAAGTGCTATTACATGTTTTTATGCTATGTTCAAGATGATGCTATGTTTAAATGTCATGCTTTATAAAAATACTATGTTTGCATAAGTGTTATATTTACAAGATGCTATATGTGCATAAATGTTATTTTGCAAAGTGCCATGTTTTCTAAAAGTGCTATATTTGCAAAATGTCATGTTTTCAAGAGTACTATATTTGCAAAAAAAATAATATGTTTGCAAAGGTGCTATGATTTCAAAATGCCATGCCATGTTATGAAGAAGATAAAAGTTATGTTATCATATAGTGACATCATAAGGTATGTTTACTAAAGATAAACAACATGGTAAGAAATCACAAGTAAAGTGTCGTACAGACCTCCCCAAGGTGGAGGGTTTTTCATGTTAAAGATATGGATTATCGCCCTCCCGTTAATGTGGGAGGGTGTAATCAATTATGTTTTCCCATAGCAGTTAGGGACCTTGCAAACCCTAACTGTATCTGGAGGCGCGCTAAATAAATGATGGTACGTACACTAAGGGGCCCATAAGAAAGAGAAGTTCAAGTTAAAAAGGAATGCATAAATGAACATAAATGGTTCACGCATATGCATATGATGAATGTTATGTTTTCAAGATGTTTAAAAATAAAATGTTTTGTGAGATTACGTTTGTGCTTACTGGGCGAAAGCTCATCAAGTTATATCTCATACTGTAGGTAAGAAACCTGCAGCTTAAGTGATGGGCATTGAAGGGACGAGGCGGCGGCAGACGAAGGGCGGTATGGATACCACTACGCATAGATTCCGCATATTTTGATAGGTTAAGAAGATTTTGTGTATATGTCTATATTACGAAGACAAAGTTATGTTATATGGTATTTTGGCACTAAAGACTTTAAGTGAATTTTCTATATTAGTATGTATGTAAGATAAGTTTTTATGAGCAAAGCATTTTCATATATATAAGTATGTTTCAAAAAAATAAAAATAAAAATATTCCCAAATTTTAAGTAAAGTTAAGTTAAGTAAGTAAGGTGGCGACCCTACGTAGAAGGGGGCGTCACAGAGTTTGGTATCAGAGCGGTATCCTGCCAGCCTACTTCGTCTCGCTCCGCATCGTTCCGCAATAGCCCAAGTAAGTTAAATTATTTCCTTACGCTTAGAATTACATTTTTCATACGCAACTCTCGTCGATGGTTCGCAATGGAAATGTTGGGTATGAGAGTGACGTTGGGTTGTGCCTTAGCTCAGTGGTGGTATTTAAGTAATGTGTGTTCACGATGAGGAAATTATGTATTTTCCTAAAAGCTATGATTATGAAATGAATATTATGGTTCTGTATAAAAGATATGATTTCATAAAATTTTTGAAAACAATAAGCTAATTTTATTGCTTCTATACAGAACCATGCCACCAAAACGTAGAGCAGCACAGGCCCAGAATGTCGACCTCGCAGCCCAACTAAACGATTTATGGGAGATGATGTTAGCCCAGCAACAAGAGATAGGTGGGCTTAGAGCACAGATGGCCCAACAGAATCAAGGACCTCCTGAGGCCAGGGTACCACAAGCACAAGAGGATCAGCCTGCTGCGCTGGAAATCCCCGATGTCGACCCGGCGATTCCAGAAAACCTTGCAGTCCCCCAAGTACCTATGGCGCCGGTAGCTGCTCCGCCAGCGCCACGAGCACGGACCCCGGCAGAACTATATCACGAATTTGGGCGAATGAAGGCACCGGAATTTGAGGGATCGACAGACCCTATTGAGGCCGAAAATTGGCTAATCGACCTCCAAGTTGCTCTGAACTTCCTCGGGCTCGACGATCGAGAGAGAGTCCTCTGTGCGTCGTTTATGCTGAAGAAAGATGCTCGTTTATGGTGGGAGACAGTTCAGATCAGACGGGACGTCAATCAGATGACGTGGGAAGACTTCGTTGAAGAGTTTCGAGAGAAGTATTTCAACACGGAAGTAATGGAAGCCCAGCAAGATGAATTCAACAATTTCCGTCAGGGAAATCTGTCTGTAGCGGAAGCTGTGAGAAAGTTTGAACAGCTCGCCCGTCTCTGCCCTCACCTCATCAGTTCCGAGAGGGACAAAGTAAGAAGGATGATGAGGATGTTCCACTCAGACTTGGCCGTGGTGATTAGCAGTGGCCCTCACCCACCGCTCACTGTTGCGGAATGTGTTAGCCGAGCAGTTCGAGCCGAATACTGGGTGGGACAGAATAAGGCGCAACGGGCTCAGTTCTTTAAGGAGAAGAATGAGGAGAAGGCCCTAACTAAGCAGAATCAGGCTAGACCCAGCCAAGCCCAGCCGCCGAAGAGTCAAGGAGGATCATCTGGCCAACATGGTAGCAACAAGCCATATGGAAACCCCCAGCAGAAGAGGAAGTGGAATGCTGAAGGACGGGGGAATCAGCAGAACTTCCCCCAGAAGAAGACTGCTACGGATAACAACGGAACCCCCACTTGTCAGAAATGTGGGAGGAAACACCCGGGAGACTGCCGGGCAGGAACCAACGGCTGCTATCTGTGTGGTAAGGAAGGCCACTTTGCAAAGAATTGTAACGCAAATGTCCAAAACCAGCAAAACTACCAAAGGGGTCAAGGGAGTCAGTTACACGCCGCACAGACGAAGCTCGAAGGACCAGCAATTTCCCAAGGCCGACTCGAAGCTCCGGAACCACAAGGACGCATCTATGCCTACACCAAAGAGGATGTGCAAGCTGGACCATCCACGATGGTGACAAGTCAACTTCCTTTTGCCCAACAAGATGCATATGTGTTGATTGATTATGGAGTTACGCATTCTTTTACATCACCTAGATTTGCAAGGAAGCTAGGTAGAGATAATGATAAAATCGGAAGAACTTTTCGTACTGCATTACCCTCCGGGAAAATTTTGTTGTCTGATTATTGGATACGCCATATTCCAATAATTATATGCGGTAGAGAGATGTATGTCAACTAAGACACAAGAGACCAAGAGTAAGCCAACATGGTTGATAAGACGCAAGAGACAAAGAGTAAGCCAGAAGAGGTACCGATACTCAAGGAATTTATCGACGTCTTTCCGGAAGATTTGCCAAGATTTTCGCCAGAGCGAGAAATCTCTTTTAAGATCGAGTTACTTCCTGGATCATGTAACGACCCACCTAGCATAGGCCGCTACCGTACTTATTAACATACATTCATAACTTGATAAGTAAATAAAACTTACTTACAATGCTTGTAAAACACAGCGGAAATTTTTTTTTTTTTTTTATAGTACTCATAAAACTATAAACATAAAATAAGAATTATAATATTGTTTTTGCGTTCGAACACATTAACTATTAGTTGTTATAAAAAAAACTTTCGTATCTTATATATACAAACCACAAAACACGTAGCGATACCCATTCTCCACTATTCACAATGCCTTGATCTCGCTACTCCACATTGCATCATCATCAGATAGCAGGTTGCTTACCTACAGCACAAACTTAAACAATGAGCTATTGCTCAGCAAGTACAACTCCTATACCGTAAAAACACAACAATATAACGTAACACATATATCATGTATACATAGCAACATATCATAACACATAGCATGCATAGACCATTTATGTTCATATTATGTTTCCTAACTTTCCATATTCTGATTTCTTATGGGCCCCTAACTTGAGTGTTCGTAACCGGCGCGCGACTATGGATTGTTTGGGGCGGCCAAACCATATCCAATTCAATCCACAGTCCAACCCGACCTAGTACGGGTGGTACGACACGGCACTTGATAACTTACTTAATCTTATTATTGGTGAACATACATTCCGATGTCACTTTCTTATCTTAGCATATATTCAGATACTTAACATTTTTCATAATGCACACATGTTATCTAACATATAGCACGGAACACATCATTGCACTCTAGTAATATACTACTAGTAGCTTGTGCTGTAGACGGCGTTGTACTTTCCGTTTCCACGTCTGTTGTTTTGCTGCACCTCCTCCGAGTTCAGCTACAGGATTCCTCCTGCTTGATTGAAGGACGTACGTAAGACTTCGAATCCATTTCCATAATATGTTGGTAACTAACCAACATTCATGTGGGTTTTGGTTATATGTCCCCCTAGAAAAATAACGTCATACATAATCTAAAGGGTGACAACCTCAGTAGTCTTATCGATCTTATGTCGGGACCTAATAGGTTACGTTGGATAACCTTCTATTTGCTAAGCCCGCATACAAAAGCTTAGGGTTAGGTCATCACCTACCCTCGGGCTTCTATTAGCAATTAATTACCATAAGGTTAACTAACGCTATCCTTCTTGGTTACTAAAGTCAACCTCCTTTGGTCAACTTTTGGGCTTTGGGGCGCAGCCCGGTAACTCGGGTATTAATTTCCGGTTACCTTCCGTCTTACATGTTTCTTCTAAAACTTGACTTAAAATCTCCTTTTCATAAAAAAGAACTTAACTTTTAAACTTTCTTTTAAAAACTTTGACTTTTAACTTAAACTTGTAAATTGCTTCTTAAAAATTCGTAAATCTTAGGTCATATTTTTAGAAAATGTGTAAGGGTCGGAAACTGCTTTTGGGACAGTTTCCATACTTGAAATAGCGTGTTTAGTCCGAAAAACAATTTTCCTAATTTGGTTCTAGAAAATCTTGCACAGAAATTTCTTGATTTCTGCACAGTTTTCGTATTTCAGATTATATCTAAAAATCCCGTTTAAATTAGAAAAAGTTTTCTTCATGAAAGTTCTAGCCCTCGAAGAGTTCTAAAACTTTTGTGTTTTGTAAATTTTCTGATTCCTTACCGTTTAATACTAGTTTTAAATTGAAAACAGTTTTGTCATAAAAACTGGGTCTAACAGACCACCTACGGTTTTTCTTGAAAATGGAGACTGTTGGAGCCTTATTTCGGAAAACTGGTCGCGCTGCCCCCTAGAAAACACCCTATTCTACAACTTTTGTGTTTTACGTTTTTATCCGTTCGGCCTCTAAAGGCCTGTAATTAACGTTTTACCGAAACTGTCCACTGGGAACCCGAGAGGACAGTTTGGTTCTTACATTTGGTTTTACGTCCTAAGTCGCGGGTTCTAGCTTGACCGACCACTTCGGGAGATAGTCAACATACATGCAGCGCGTCTAACGTCCCTTGTCATCTAACCATACAAACCCACGTGATCAGGCAACCCAAACAAAACCGAGCCTAACAACCTAGGATTGCATGATTTTCTATCCTAGCATACAACATACACTTCATGCATCTTGGTTCATAAAATTACATAACATACATGCATAATTCAAATTGACCTAATGGGGACATAATACCACAACACAAAACCCTAGCATGCCATTCTAGCAAATCAAGCAATCATAGCATAATAATTTGCATGCAATCAAACCAAACCACCCTAAAAACTATCCTAATCAAGCACTAACATTGGAGCCGAAAATTAAAGGCACTAATGAGCTTATGCTCTTACATCCATTTTTGCACAAATACACATAAATCATAGCTTAAAAACTTGAATGAAAACTTTGTAAAAACTTTTGAAATTTTACCTCAAATTGAAGTGGATTTCGGCTTAGGGTTAGGGTACCCGAAATTTCTCCCTATGCTCCCCCTTGCACCAAGGTTCGGCTGCTCCTTGTTGGTGCACCAAAAATCAAATTTTTGGTCCCAATGGCTCCTCCCCTCCTAGCTCCGCCACACAAGGGCTGCTTGCCCAAATTCTGAAATTTTTTTCCTCTTCTAGCTAGCCAAACCCGTGGCTGCTCCAAGGGTGGAATCAAGTTCCAAAACTTGTTCAATCTTCCTCCCTTTGGCTTGCTTTCTCACCCGAACTCTCTAGCCCTAATTTCCCCTCAAAATTTCAGTTTTTTTTCCTCTCTTTCCCCTGCACCTAGACCCACGACAAAGGGCTGCAAGTTGGCTGTAGAAAATTTTCTTTCTCTTCCCCTTGGATCCTAAGCTACCCGAAGCAAGATTGGAAGGTTTGGCTTAAGAAAAATTTTCTGATTTCTCCTTCTTCTCTCCCACGGCTTTGTGTGCAGAAATTTTGCAAGAGTTTGGCTTGGTTTTGTATTAAAAATGAATAGGAGGCTCCTCTATTTATAGACAACAAGTGAGCTTTCAAAAATTCACTTTTGACCCCAAAATTTTTAAAACTTTGGACTTGTGGGGTGCTAGGTGGCCGGCCATCAATGAAGGTGGAAGACAACTCATGGTGAGTTGGCAATGTCCACATGTCACCCATGGATTGGTCCAACACACATGTGATAATAAAAAATAATTTCTTTATGATATCTTAATTTAAAGCTTTGTTTTAATTAAAAACTTTAAAACTTTGATCGTAAAAATTTAAATTTCAATACTGTAACTATTATTTTACAGTTTGGATTTTTATACTTACAGTCAAAAAAATCGGATCGAAAATATTTTTCTTATTTTCTCAAATCCTTTCCGCCCCATGTCCTATCTTAGCGTGCTTGATTTTTCTATGGTGGTTTTAGTTCTCATTCTTGTTATCTGTTATAGAAAACAAGTTTCCGCAGTATTTTTTGCGAACCGCAGATCTTAAAATTCCTCTGTCGCAATTTTGACCATTTTGGTCAAACTTTGACTTTTCGGGTCAACGGTTGACTTTTTGGTCAAAATTTTGACTTTTCCAAAATGGAGTAGATTTCTTTCCTTTTTGTCCGAAAAGGCTATTTGCTTCTCCGAACCATCATTTTTGAGTCTTATTAAGCTTATAAGAACTCATAACACACATTAAAGCTCTGAACTGAACTTTTTCATGAAATTTCATGAACTGCATATATTCAAACTTTAAAGACAGCTAGTAACATGAAAAACTAGATATCACAATCTTCCCTACTTAAAAATTTTCGTCCTCGAAAATTAAAACAACTCAGGGTAGTTTTTCCTCATCGCATCTTCAAGCTCCCATGTCGCCTCTTCGACCTTGTGGTTTCGCCACAATACTTTGACCATGGGAATAACTCTATTTTTTAAGACCTTATTCTCTCTATCGAGAATTCTAACAGGCCTTTCTTCGTAGGTCAGATCTGTCTGAACCTCTACTGGTTCTTGACTGAGCACGTGAGAAGGATCTGGAACATACTTCTTGAACATCGAAACATGGAAAACGTCGTGCATTGAGGCTAATTCTGGCGGTAAAGCGAGCTTATACGCAACTCTTCCAATCCTCTTAAGGATCTCGAACGGTCCTGTGTACCGTGGACTGAGTTTTCCTTTCTTGCCAAACCGCATTACTCCCTTCATAGGAGCAATCTTGATGAAAACAGCATTCCCAACTTGAAACTCTAATGGTCGTCGACGTTTGTCCGCATAGCTTTTCTGCCGGCTAAAGGCTACGTCGAGTCTCTGCTTGATCTTCTTAATATCCTCGGAGGTCTTTTCAATGAAGTCCGTAGTTTGCAGCTGTTTCTGTCCGACTTCTTGCCAATGAATAGGCGATCGACACTTTCGTCCATACAAAGCTTCAAATGGAGCCATTCCAATTGAGGCATGATAGCTGTTGTTGTAGGAGAATTCGATCAGTGATAGCTTTTGATCCCAATTTCCCTTGGAATCTAGGACACACGACCTCAACATATCTTCTAATGTCTGGATAGTTCTCTCCGACTGTCATTCCGTTTGAGGGTGAAATGCTGTACTAAACTTCAGTCTTGACCCCATGGCAGCGTGAACACTCATCCAAAATCGCGAGATGAAGCACCCATAACGATCTGAAATGATCGATTTTGGAATTCCGTGTAGTTTGACGACTTGTGCCACATAGATTTCTGCCAATTTCTCCACTGAGTAGGTGGCTTTAATCGCAACAAAGTGAGCTGATTTGGTCAAACAATCGATAATGACCCAAATCGTGTCATTTCCACTCATAGTTCTGGGCAATCCGACTACAAAATCCATCGTAATCTGCTCCCATTTCCATTCAGGAAGTTCTATCTTCTGCAATTCTCCTCCCGGATGCCGGTGTTCAGCCTTAACTTTTTGACAAGTTAGGCATTTCGACACAAATTCTGCCACCTGATTCTTCATATTCGGCCACCAATAGGTCTCCCTGAGATCCTTGTACATCTTAGAAGCTCCTGGATGTACAGAGTACGGCGTTTGGTGTGCCTCTGACATTATTCGTTTCTTTAAGTCTTTCACGTCTGGAACACAGATTCTCCCCTTAAAGTGGATTATGCCATCATTAGAAGTCTTGAATTCTGTACCCTTTTCACTAAACAATCGAGCCTTCAGCAATGAAGAGTCCTTTTCTTGATGTGCTTTGATGAAGTCCAGCAGATCAGACTTAAGAGTAAGCGAAGATAACCTTCCCGTTATCAATTCTACCTTAAAATCAGCGATCTCCTTTTGTAGAGGCTTGGGAAGTGTATCAATAGACATCAGCATGCCTACTGACTTCCTACTTAATGCATCTGCTACCCTGTTTGCCTTTCCAGAGTGGTAAAGGATTTCACAATCATAATCCTTTACGAGTTCTAACCACCTCCTTTGTCTCATATTTAACTCCTTCTGAGTAAAAATATACTTGAGGCTCTGATGGTCGGTGAAGATTTCGCATTTGTTCCCGTACAGATAGTGCCTCCATATCTTGAGTGCGAAGACCACTGCTGCTAACTCCAGATCATGAGTAGGGTAGTTCTTCTCGTGATTCTTTAATTGTCGTGACGCATATGCTACTACCTTCCCATTCTGCATTAGGATAGCTCCTAATCCATTCTTAGAAGCGTCACTATAAATCACAAAGTTTCCTGCTTCTACATCAGGAATTATCAGCACAGGTGCGCTTGTTAGTTTCCTCTTAAGCTCTTGAAAATTCTCTTCACACTTCTAGGTCCACTCGTATTTCTTCTCTTTCCGAGTGAGAGCTGTGAGAAGTACTGCGATCTTCGAAAATCCTTCCACGAATCTTCTGTAGTACCCTGCCAATCCAAGAAAACTCCTTATCTCCGTGACGTTTCTGGGTGCTGGCCACGAACTAACTGCGTCCACTTTGGTTGGATCTACAGAAATCCCTTCCTTTGTCACCACATGCCCCAAAAAGTGAACTTTTTCAAGCCAAAATTCACATTTCGTGAATTTAGCATACAACTGGTGTTGCCTCAACATTTCCATTACCAGCCTCAAGTGATGCTCATGCTCTTCCTGGGACCTCGAGTATATCAGGATATCATCAATAAAGACGATCACGAACTTGTCCAAGAAATCCTTAAACACTCGATTCATTAAATCCATGAAAGCAGCTGGGGCATTGGTTAGTCCAAAGGGCATGACTAGGAATTCATAGTGCCCATATCGTGTTCTGAAAGCTGTCTTAGAGACGTCTGACTCCTTAATTCGAAGTTGATGATAGCCGGAACGTAAATCAATCTTCGAAAATACTGTCGCTCCCCTGAGCTGGTCGAAAAGATCATCTATCCTTGGGAGAGGATATTTGTTCTTAATCATGATCTTGTTCAACTCCCGGTAGTCGATGCACATACGTAGCGATCCATCCTTCTTTTTCATGAATAAAACAGGTGCTCCCCACGGAGAGTGACTCTGCTTGATGAATCCTTTATCCAGTAACTCTTGTAGCTATGCTTGAAGCTCCCTGAGTTCTGCCGGCGCCATTCTGTATGGTGCCTTCGATACCGGTGCCACTCCTGGTAATAACTCGATCTCGAACGAAATTTCACGTTCTGGTGGTAGCCCTGGTAATTCCTGTGGAAACACGTCCGCATATTCCCTGATAACGGGAACATCTTCTGGCGTTAACTCCTTCTCTTGTTTCATATCCACCATGTTAGCTAAATATCCCTGACATCCATTAGCTAACATTTTCCAGGCTCTTACAGCTGATACGAACTTAGTGGCGGAACTTCGGGGTTGCCCGTGGAAGTTAAACTCATCCTTCTCACCTTGGCAAAACGTTATGCGGCGTCTTCGGCAATCAATCTTAGCGTCGTATTTTCCTAAGAAATCCATCCCTAAGATCACATCGAAATCATGGAGTTTGATTGCGATGAGATCTGTAAAAGTTTCTCTGCCACAGATAGTAATGGGAACATTTTGGATCCAGAAGTTGGACCACAAAATTTCACCAGATGGTAAAGAAGCATTGAAGGGTTGTTCTATCCTATTTACACTGTCTCCTAACTTTCGAGCAAATTCCATGGATATGAACGAATGAGTAGTGCCAGAATCGAATAATGCAATCACATCATAAGTGGTGATAGAAATCTGACCTGTCACCACATGCGATGTTCCTGCCTCTGCATCTCCCTTGGTATATGCGTAGATTCTGGCTTGGGGTTCCGGTGCTTCCAGTCTACCTTGCGCTATTTCAGGCCCCTCAAGCCTAGCTTGTACTGCATGCAGTTGCCGTTGATTAGGGTTACGGTTCTGATACTGTGGTTGTTGGTTCTGGTTATACTGAGGGCAATTCTTCGCAAAATGTCCCTCATTGCCACAAAGGTAGCAAGCATTGGTTCCTTTTCTACAGACACCTGGGTGTTTCTTTCCGCAAGTCTCGTACGTAGGATAGGTGACGTTATTGCCATCATTGGTTCCGGTGCTTCCAGTCTACCTTGCGCTATTTCAGGCCCCTCAAGCCTAGCTTGTACTGCATGCAGTTGCCGTTGATTAGGGTTACGGTTCTGATACTGTGGTTGTTGATTCTGGTTATACTGAGGGCAATTCTTCGCAAAATGTCCCTCATTGCCACAAAGGTAGCAAGCATTGGTTCCTTTTCTACAGACACCTGTGTGTTTCTTTCCGCAAGTCTCGTACGTAGGATAGGTGACGTTATTGCCATCATTTCCCCAGTTGTTCTTTTTCTGCTGGAAGTTTTTCTGTTGTCCCTGGCCACTAAAATTCCCCTTCCGCTTGTTCTTTCCGAACTATTTGGGACTTTGACCGGAGTTGCTTGCTTGTCCCTTAGCATTTGCTTCCGTACCCTGACGAGGTTATGTTGACTTGGCAGCAGCCTTTTCTTCCTTCCTGGATTTAAAAATCTGGGCTCTAGATTCCTTGTCCCGATTAATCCAGTATTCTGCTCTGATGGCCCGGCTAATACAGTCTGACACTGTCTCTGACGGATCACTACCGGCACTAACTTGCTTAGCGATGTCTGTACGGAACATTTTCATCATCAATCTAACCTTCTCCACCTCATTAGGTACCAAGTTTGGACACAGGCGAGCCAGTTGCTCGAATCTCTTAATTGCGTCCATAACTATCATGGATCCCTGTCTGAAGCTGGTAAATTCGTCCTGTTGCGCCGCTAGGACCTCTCGATTGTAGTACATATTGCGAAATTCATGCACAAAGTCTTACCAGGACATAGCCATAACATTTCGTCGCATTTGGACTGTCATCCACCAATGTCTGGCATCCTTCTTGAGAGCGAAGGAAGCGCACAGTACTTTTTCCTGCTCCGTCAATCTCATGAAATCCAAGATAACCTGGATATCTATGAGCCAATTGTCTGCGGCTATTGGATCTGTAGGCCCTTCAAACTCGGGTGCCTTCATACGTCTGAAACGCTCATATAGCAAGTCTTCGCGTACCAATGGCGGATCTGCTTGTACATCAGCTGGAGCCACTGGAATCTCAACATTCCGTGGAGCTTCCGGTTGGATTTCCGGGCGATCCTGGGGTACCTGAGGTACTACTGGTGGAATTGGCGGTGCTGGTTGTGGAGCTTCGCAGGCTTGATCCATCCGCGTTAACTGTTCCCGGAGCCTAGTCATCTCCTGTTGTTGCTCCTGTAACTGTTGTTGCAAATTGGTTATCAAGGTTACGAGATCCGGCTGAGGCGGATCTGCGGGTACATTTCCCCGTGTACGTACCATCTTCTACTATTCCTAATGTAGGAAAAGATATCATCATATATCAATATCTTTTCTTCCAGGAAAAACTTATTATTATCACACATTCATTCATAACATCGCATCAACATATATGTCATACCATAACTTAATAACATACGTCAACTTACATAAATACTTAACATAACATTTAATACCATAACATAGCTTTTCATATATCCCGTGATCACACGGCCCTTTTTGTACAACTCAAAAGTACATCATCATGTCAAAAGTACATACTTTACATGGTTCAAAATACTTACTGTTACATTTACAATATATCAAAATACATCATACTGTTCATATTTACATTTTTTCGGTCAAAACTTCGGATGGAAGTGTCTAATACTTTCTCATCCTACATATATATACAAACTAACATCCGAATAACATAATACTATAATTAGCCCTACCAAAAGAAAATATACAACGTCGGTCCTAGTCTAGTCAGTGACGTCGAGAGTACTCGCAGACGTATCTGAATCAGAAAGCACGACTACATGTCCATTTGCATCGTCGTCCGCTATCTCCTCGGGATCGTCAATAGGAATCTCCTCGGGATCCTCCTCATCATCCTGCTCGGGCTCCTCATCCATATCATCCTCGTCATCGCTAGAGATGACGATAACTGGAGGGTCCTCCTGCTCCAGTGGATCTATCGGTATGACGTCATCATCAGAGGCGTCCTCCGCATCCATCGGGTCCTCTGTCCCTTAGGCAGGCATCTCGGGTACCGGATCCTCGGGCCCTACCTCATACTGCGGATCCTCCTGTCCGGCGTCATCAGCGTCGGGAGCCTGGGCCTCATCTACATGATCAGTGGCAGGCACTGTCTGGGCGATCGTCTCTGCCTCTAGTATATCATCAATGAAGCTACCGATAGTCATCTGGCTGTTAGGCGTCGGGGACGAACTGACGGATATGAGTCGGTACTCCGTTCCTTAGGAGTAGCAACGCTGCTAGCTCGGGTTCTACTACATCCTGAGGAACATACGGGAGCATAGTCTCCTAAAATCTCCAGCAATAATGGCTCATGGTCTCCCCCGAATAGGTATGCCAGTCCTGAGAGAGTCTCTGATAGCGAGAATGTCGCACGTCCCGGTAAATAGCAGGATCACGGATCGGCTCTCAGGCCCTTCGAGCTGGAAGTGGCCCGTAACGGCTCATCACTGCTGCGTGGAAATGTGCCCAAGTACGGCTAGGCAACTGCGTCTCTCCCAATGTGACCCACCATATCCTGGAATCACCGTACAGACACCTACTGGCCAGAGTGACCTATAGATGCTCCTCAATGTGACATATCCCAAATATCTGCTCCATATCATGTAGCCATGTCCCAATCGACACCGATCGTCTAGTACTATCGAAGTATAAAGGCTGCGATCGGTAGTGATTACGCCCAAATGTGTACAGAAATAAGCGGTCGATTGTAGTACAGATCGGGCGGTCGTATCCACGAGGAGGTAATAAAAACAAACAATAAAAGATTAGTGGAACAAAAGCGTTAGAGGAATAAGTAATCAGAGGGAGAAGAAGAGGAAATATTTTTGGAATTTTTAAAACAAATTTAAGACAACTTAATTTAAAATGGAGAAAAATTCAATAATAAAAGGTGGTAAGGCATCGAGAATCCCCTATATGTTTCGTTTACCTATTTAGATTTTGATTCATAAAATAACTCAATTGACTATTTCACATCCCAAACAATCAATCAGAAAATAAAGATTTGAAGAACTTGTGAATTTGAATTTATTAGAGTAAATAAAATTCTCACGTGAAGAGCTAGTAAAAATTATCTTATAAGAAATCTAAAAGCGACAATATACCATAAGCAATATTGCAGTAAAAGACTACTTATAAAATAATGCCACCAATATATCCTATCATGCAACAATCACATAAAAAGAGCTTGACTAAATTTATATAAAAGTTGACAACAAAATATATAGATATGATTAAAAAAATAAGATGAGAGAAAATTTATTTACTCAAATGTATAAAACTTACAAACCATTGGAGAATCAAAACCCAAATAAATTCACTACACATATAAGATCATCTCTAGCCTCACCAAAGAAATTAGCCTAACATGCTCACAAAAATCCTCAAGAAAATAAGAGAATATGGCTCTAAACTCAACCAAAAATTCATGGAAAAAAAGAACGTTCATGCTTGCTACACAATCCCCTTTTTATAGGCTTCAATGTTCAGCACCAAAGAGAGATTTTCGGCCCAAAGTTAATGCTATCAAGCTGGTAATCCGAGTGGAGGCTCGCGGTCAACTAGCTGGCTGAATGGCTGGAGGAGCAGCTAGATTTTTGGCCCGAGATTCGCGGGCCTGAGCAGGGACAAGGCTGGCGTTTTCGGCCCTGAAGTCACGCGGGCTGGGCAGGATACAAGGCCCGAAATTCGCGCTGAGGAGGAGCTGTTTCACGCGGGCCTGAGCTGGATTTGCAGCTGGATGAGGGGCTTGCGTCACGTGGGCCTGGAGACACGGCCCGAGATTGGCGCGAGCTTGGCTGGGAGATGCGGCCCGAAACTCGCGCGGGCCAGCTGGAATCACGGGCCTGAGATTGGCGCGAGCCTGGAGTTGCTGCTGGAGGGAGGGGTTGAGGTCTGCGGTTTGGGCTGCAGAGAAAGAAAAGGAAAATAAAGGAAAAGGAAAGAGAGGAAAGAAAGGAAAATAGATAAATAAATAAATAAATAAATAAATAAATCAAAATAAAATAAAATCATAAATATCTCCAAAATCAAATATTATGAATTAATATTATAAAAATACTTAATTAAATTGTAAATTATCTAATAAATTAAATGAACAAAAGTGTGTTTTTGTGCATTTATCACAACCCCCAACCAGCTTATTGCTAGTCTCTAGCAATTCAAGCGGAAGAAAAATCAAGTCAAGCTGAAATTTTAAATCGAAAACTGCAAAAATCATTCAAGCACTCAAACAAAACATCAGCAAAAGATCAGAAAATGCTATCAAGACTATTTCAGACAATACTCCAGAGTTGTGTGTGTGTGCATTAAACCATATCCTTCTTACCACAGTCCGTAACACAAATAGTATTGAAAAGTTCACCAAGAAAAAGTCTCAACTCCATTACCTCACGGGTGTTGGAAATATTTTAGTGTAGGGGTTTTCACTCATGGAGTTGGAAGGGAATCAGTCAACGCTCGCATGAGAGAAGGCAATTTAAGGACAAGCTAATAAACAACCATTGATCAAATGATAGGCGAATCAAATATTCGGAACATTACACCATTTTCACCATAAACAAGCTTTCGGGGTTTCATTCGAATCAAATAGAAAGTTACATAAAGAGCCGTGAAATACAAACAAACAAAAATATAACACTTTTTTTTTTTTTTTTTTTTAACAAGAGACATCATGCTTGATAGAACAAATGTAGTAAGGGATTCTTTTGACTGCTATGCAGCCCCAGATGAGATTACAACCGAACTACATTAATACTGATGTTGAAATGAATGCTCTTGCTCTCTTTTTTCTTTTTTTTTTTTTGTTTTTTTTTTTGTTTTTTTTTTTTTGTTTTTTTTTTTTTTGTTTTGTTTTGTTTTGTTTTTTTTTTTTTTGTTTTTTTTTGTTTTTTTTTTTTTTTTGATAATACAAGAGAAAAATGACGAATCTTACAGAACAGGACTCTATTACAAAAGATCAACTCTATTTATCCAAAAATCATCCCTCAAGCAAAAGTACAAGTTAAATAGTGGTGTTCCAAATAGTGATTATACCAACTCACAAGATCAATAAAAGTTCAAAAAGCTGTTTTCTCAACTCTCACAACTCACCAAAATTGAAACACTTAAACTTGGGAATTTTTCTCAACTAAATGTGTTAACAACCATCTTACCACAAGGTTTAACATGTGCACGAAAAGAACTCTGGAAATCATTTCTTAATAGTCAAGATAACAAAAACTGACTCAAACCGAAAATTTTGAAATCACACTTAGATAACCTTGCAAAAATTTTGATCCAGATTCCAAAATGACAATAATTAAATTCACGCATGAATATGCTCACCACCCCCAACCAAAAATCGGACAGTGTCCTCAATGTCTAAAATTATGTATAAATGTGGAGAACAAGGAAAGAGAACACCTGGATGATGACGGTGGGAACGAAGATGAACTACCTGATCTGATGCTTCAAAACACAAAAACAAATATAAAAGCACACAAAACAAACCAAGAATAAAGCACACAAAACAAATGAAAATAAAAGAAATATGATACAAAAAGGGTTGGAAGCAAACTACTCATAAACCGGGGCCTCAAGAATGATTTCTTCAGCCTGGCTCACTCGTTCAATGTAATGCTTCAGTCTCTGACCATTGACTCTGAAAATTCTCCCATCGCTTGGGTCCTCGATCTCGACAGCACCGTTGGGAAAGACTTGTTTCACCACAAATGGACCAGTCCACCGCGACCTTAACTTACCTGGGTGGAGATGCAGACGGGAGTCATAAAGATGCACCCTCTGATTTCGCTCGAAGTTCTTCCTCAAAATCTGCTTGTCGTGAGCCACTTTCATTCTAGCCTTGTAAATCTTGGAGTTATTGTATGCATCATTTCTTAACTCCTCAATTTCCGACAGCTGAAGCTTGCGATGTATACCTGCAGCACTGAGATCAAAGTTAAGGGCTTTGATAGCCCAATAAGCTTTATGTTCAAGCTCTACAGGTAAATGACAGGCCTTTCCAAAGACAAGCCTGTAAGGAGACATTCCAAGAGTGGACTTGTATGCAGTACGGTATGCCCAAAGTGCATCGGAAAGGCGCAAAGACCAATCTTTGCGGTCGGGGTTTACCGTCTTCTCCAAGATTTGCTTGATCTCTCGGTTTGCTAGCTCAGCTTGGCCGTTCGTTTGTGGGTGATAAGCGGTTGAAACTTTGTGGATCACACCGTATTTGCGCATAAGAGCCTCAAAAGAACGGTTGCAGAAATGAGTTCCTTGATCGCTGATGATGGCACGCGGAGTACCAAACCTAGATAACACATTTTCTTTCAAGAACTTCACAACTGTTGCATTATCGTTGGTTCGACACGGCACGGCTTCTACCCATTTAGAAACGTAGTCCACAGCAAGGATAATGTAAAGATAGCCAAAAGAAGATGGAAATGGTCCCATAAAGTCTATCCCCCAACAATCGAATATCTCTATCACAATAATTGGGTTCAAGGGCATCATATGGCGGCGAGACAAAGCACCTAACTTTTGACACCTCAAACAAGAATGACAAAATTTATTAGTGTCCTTAAACAAAGTGGGCCAATAAAGACCACACTGCAAGATTTTTGCGGCAGTCTTCTTCACGGAGAAATGACCACCACATGCATCGTTATGACAAAAGTTTAGAACACTATGAATTTCCTCGTCAGGAATGCATCGCCTCATGATCTGGTCGGGGCAGTATTTGTAAAGGTACGGATCATCCCAGTAGAAATTACGCACCTCGACCAAGAATTTGCGCTTATCTTGAGCACTCCAATCAGCAGGAAGGTCGCCGGTCACCAAGTAGTTGACGATGTGAGCGTACCAAGGTAACTTAGTGACCGCGAAAAGATGTTCATCAGGAAAGTCATCTCGAATGGCTGGACCGTCGGCGGAGTCACTAAATTCGAGTCGAGAGAGGTGGTCCGCAACAACGTTTTCGACTCCTTTCTTGTCCTTGATCGTAATGTCAAATTCCTGCAACAAGAGGATCCACCTAATCAATCGCGCCTTGGCATCCTTTTTGAAAAGGAGATACTTAAGGGCTGCATGATCTGTGAAGATGGTGATGGGTGAACCAATCAGATATGCACGGAACTTGTCAAGTGCAAACACAACAGCGAGCAACTCTTTCTCAGTGGTGGAGTAGTTCAATTGAGCACTATTCAGTGTACGGCTTGCGTGATACACTACAAATGATTTCCCCTCTCTTCTTTGACCAAGGACTGCCCCAACAGCATGGTTACTTGCGTCACACATGATCTCGAATGGTAAGCTCCAATCTGGTGACTGAATGATGGGGGCAGAAGTCAACTTCACCACAAGCGTTCGAAAGGCATCCTCACACTCTTGCGTCCACTCAAAAATGGCATCTTTGGCTAAGAGATTACATAACGGACGAGAAATCGCGGAAAAATTCTGTATGAACCTCCTATAGAAACCAGCATGCCCGAGAAATGACCGAACTTCTTTCACTGACTTGGGGGTGGGCAATTTAGAGATAAGTTCAATCTTAGATTGATCGACCTCAATCCCTTTCTCAGAAACAACATGCCCCAAGACTATGCCAGATGGTACCATGAAATGACACTTCTCCCAGTTGAGCACGAGACCTTTCTGTTCACATCTTGTCAAAACAACTTCCAAGTTGAGAAGGCACGAGTCAAAGGAATCGCCGAAGACGGTCAAGTCATCCATAAACACTTCCATATATTTCTCGACCATGTCGCTGAAAATGCTCATCATGCACCTCTGAAAGGTGGCCGGCGCATTACACAGTCCAAATGGCATGCGCCGGAAGGCATAAGTACCAAAAGGACAGGTAAACGTAGTCTTCTCTTGATCCTCCAATGCAATCTCGATTTGATAATAGCCTGAGTAGCCATCAAGAAAGCAGTAGAAAGGATGACCAGCCACGCGCTCTAGGATTTGGTCGATGAACGGAAGCGGAAAGTGATCCTTACGAGTGGCGGCGTTCAGCTTTCGGTAGTCGATACACATGCGCCAACCCGTAACAGTCCTTGTGGGGACAAGAGCCCCTTTTTCATTCTCCACCACTGTCACCCCCGATTTCTTGGGCACTACCTGAGTTGGACTAACCCATTTGCTATCAGCAATTGGATAGATGATACCTGCATCCAAAATCTTCAAGACCTCATTTTTCACAACTTCTTTCATTGTTGGGTTCAGTCTCCTTTGGGGATCCCTTCATGGAATAGCCCCGTCTTCCAACTTGATGTGATGGGAGCAAATTAAGGGGCTAATACCCTTAATGTCAGCAATCGTCCAACCTAACGCGGCTTTGTGCTCTCGCAGCATGTCGACTAACCGCTGCTCTTGTGGTGCGTCAAGTTTAGATGAAATGATAACAGGAAAGGTATCACCGGCTTCCAGGAAGACATGTTTCAGACCCTCAGGCAGTTGCGCTAGCTTAAGTGTTGGGGTCTCTTCGGTGGATGGTTTTGGCTTTTCTTTCTCTCGAGGGAGCTCTTCGAAACGTGGTTGCCAAAACTTGGTTCCTCTACCTTGTGAGTCTTTGTAGATGGTAGCGTTGTTGGCCAACTCACAAGGATCGAAACTCTCAGAGTCAGAATTTTGGAGGAGATCATCAAGATTATCGGAATCGCTCTGCAGTTGAACCTCCTCCGAGACAAGTGTGTCGATCAGGAATGTTTGGTGACACTCGTCATCGTCATGTGGCTGCTTCGCAATGTGGAAAACATTTACCTCCAAGGTCATGTTCCCAAACGAGATCTTCATGAGACCATTCCTACAGTTGATCAAAGCATTGGCTGTAGCAAGGAAAGGTCTACCGAGGATGATGGGAATCTTGGATTCCATGCTTACCACAGATTGCGTATCTAAGACGAGAAAATTAACTGGGTAATAAAACTTCTCAACTTGAACCAGAACATCCTCAACTATACCCCGAGGCTTCTTGATCGAACGATCGGCCAATTGCAAAACCACAGATGTGGGCTTCATCTCTCCTAGACCAAGTTGCGAGTAGATAGAATAAAGCATGAGGTTAACACTCGCTCCAAGGTCGAGCAAAGCTTGGCCGAATTCTTGAGTCCCAATTTGGCACGAGATGGTGGGACAACCAGGATCTTTGTACTTGGGCGGTGCCTTCTGCTCGATCACCGCACTCACTTGTTCCGTTAGGAAGGCAGTCTTCTTAACGTGGTGCTTTCTTTTGACGGTGCACAGATCCTTGATGACTTTGGCGTAAGCGGGTACTTGCTTGATCACATGAAGCAAAGGAAGATTAATCTTCACTTGAGTCAAATGCTCGAGGATCTCACCTTGACTATCCAGCACTTTCCCAGTTGATCGCAGAGCTTGGGGGAAAGGCACCTTTACTGGAAGTTCAGTTGGCTCATCTTCTTTGGGGGCGACTTCTCGACTACTTGAAGTGACAGTCGTTCTTGATGGTTCGTCCAAAATCTTGCCACTACGAGTGGTGATGGCATTAACCTCCTTGATGTTTCGCCCTTCAGAGTTGGAGGTTTGTGCCATGTGTTGCCCCGTGGGGTTGGATTGAGCTTGGGACGGAAACTTTCCTTTTTCTTGAACAGCCAAGGCGCTAGTCAGCTTTGTGATCTGACTCTTCATCTCTTTACTTTCTTCCACCAATTGCGTGAAAAGTGATTCGAACTTTTGGTTCATCCTAGTCTGCGCCTCCATGAAAGATTGCAAGGTATTCTCGAGAGAACTCCTCGGCGGTTGTGCATGATATTGAGGTGCAGGATTCGCCTTTGGTGGTTGTTGCTGTTGCTCCGTTCTCCATTGTCCACCCGATGGTTGTGTTTGATTGGAATCTCTCCAACTGAAGTTTGGATGGTTCCTCCAACCAGGATTGTATGTGTTAGAGAAAGGCTTGTTGTATGCCCCTAAGGCATTACATTGTTCCTCGTAACCCCCTCTCATTTCATTATAAGTAGGGCAATCCTTAGCTAAATGTTCCATCCCTCCACAAACGAAGCATGGCTCTTGTGATTCTGCCCTTGCAACCATGTGGATTCCTCTACTTTCTTTGGTTTTGAGGGCCTCAATCTGTCGTGTCAAAGACTCGATTTGGACCTTGAGGTTGTCCTCTTCCCTTAGTTGGTAGACTCCAGTAGGTCGGGATCGACTAGTGCTATCAGTAGCACTTGGTCCAGTCCATGTGTGGGCTTTCTCGGCTAGCTCGTTGAGATGCTCGAAAGCTTCTTCGGGGTCCTTTTGGAGAAACTCACCGTTGCACATCATCTCCACAAATTGACGCTCTCGGATTGTGAGTCCTTCATAGAAATAACTGACGAGGCGCCAACTCTCGTAACCATGGTGGGGACATTGATTCAACAAATCTTTAAACCGCTCCCAGACTTGATAAAGAGTTTCATTGTCCTTCTGAGTAAAGGTCGAGATTTGTCGTTTAAGACCATTGGTCTTATGGTGTGGGAAGTACTTGTTGAAGAATGCAGTTGTCATCTCTTCCCATGATCCAATTGACCTAGGTCGCAAAGAATACAACCAACTTTTGGCCTTGTCCTTCAAAGAGAAAGGGAAAAACTTCAATCGTGCAGAATCTGCAACGTCAGCTCGGTTGTGGAAAGTGGCCACCACCTCTTCAAACTCCCGAATATGCACGTATGGATTTTCGCTTTCTAACCCATGAAAGGTCGGCAAAAGTTGAATCATACCCGGCTTGAAATCCAAATTCGGCAGATTAGGTGGAAACATTATGCATGATGGTGTGGCCGTACGCGTAGGGTGAAGGTAGTCGTTCAACGTCTTGTGCTGGACCTCCTCGATTTGAGCCATCGCAAAAGGATTTGGAATTGCTAAAGCGTTTGGAGATGGAGGAAGGCTAGACGTAGAAGAAGAAACTTCACTAGGGTTTTCAGGTCTTCGTGCAAATCTTCCTAGTTCGTTTCTATAACGATTCATTCACCTCGAGCAATACCCCTTTTTTTTTTTTTTTTTTGAATTTTTTTTTTTTGAAAGAGAATTATTTTACAAAAAGAACAATTATGTAGATCCGCGAATCGCAACCCCTAAGAGTGCTCCCAGGAAAGGTTGGTGGGGCGAGGCCTCCTTAAAAACCAACCTCCTAGACAGAACAACGTTCCCAGGAAAGATTGGTGGCGTAGAACGCTAACAGAAACCAATCTCCTAGACAGAACTCCCTTAGTTTGTACTTTTCAACATTTCCACACAATTGTTTGTAAAAATATATATATATATATATAAATAAATAAAATAAAATAAAAAAAATGGCGTGTTATATGAAATGTTAGATGTTAGCACAATTAGTATCCTAAGTTAATTATACACTAAAACCTAAGGTTACACAAATTATGAATCCTAATTTATTAACACTAAATTGAACTAAAAAGTTAAAACCTAAATATAATACAAGGAATTAAAACAAGCTATAAAGTGGAAATCAAATAAAAATTAACAAAAACAAAAACAACAAACAAACAAAAAATATATATATAATGTGAACTGTAAATATAAACAAAAAAATTTTTTATTTGTTTTTTATTTTTATATAATGTGAACGAAAACAACAAAAACAAGGAACAGTGAAGAAAAAAAAAATTTTTTTTTTTTTTTGAAAAAGTTAAAAAAAAATAAACTAATAAAAACTCTAACTTTTTTTTTTTTTTTATAACTAACCGGAGGAAAAGAAAAGAAAGAAAAAAAATATATATATATATATATATAAATAGATATATATAAACGTAATATCAACAGTAACCGGAACTAGCAATATATATGAACAGTAATTAAAAAAAAATAAGACAACGAAAACAAAAATAATAATAATAATAATAAAGAATAAAAATAAAAAATAAAAACTAAAGACCGAATTACTTGACAGTAAAAATAAATCAAATATATATATAGGTATACGTAGGAAAGAAAAAAAAATCAAATCAAATAAAAATGGAAACTACGGTTAATATATCTAAATAAAGGAAACAAATAGTATACGAAAACAAAAGGTAAATAATATATATACGAAAACAAAATAATATATATAAATAACTTACGGTTTAATAATGTATATGAGTACTAGGTAAAGAAGACAAAAGGCAAATTAAGTAAAAGAAAAACTAAAAAAGGAAGAAACTGACCACTAAAGACAAAAACCCAAAAAAAAAAACAAAGACACAATATGCAAATTACAACTTGACTAATCAATCTATAAACGAAACAAATGACTAAAACTACCGAAAAAGGAAATAAAAAAAATAAAAAAAAAACAAAAATGTACTTACCTCTTTGGCTTAATATCAACTGATCAATCTTGCTTCTTTGCACCTCCCCGGCAACGGCGCCAAAATTTGATTACGCCCAAATGTGTACAGAAATAAGCGGTCGATTGTAGTACAGATCGGGCGGTCGTATCCACGAGGTGGTAATAAAAACAAACAATAAAAGATTAGTGGAACAAAAGCGTTAGAGGAATAAGTAATCAGAGGGAGAAGAAGAGGAAATATTTTTGGAATTTTTAAAACAAATTTAAGACAACGTAATTTAAAATGGAGAAAAATTCAATAATAAAAGGTGGTAAGGCATCGAGAATCCCCTATATGTTTCGTTTACCTATTTAGATTTTGATTCATAAAATAACTCAATTGACTATTTCACATCCCAAACAATCAATCGAAAAATAAAGATTTGAAGAACTTGTGAATTTGAATTTATTAGAGTAAATAAAATTCTCACGTGAAGAGCTAGTAAAAATTATCTTATAAGAAATCTAAAAGCGACAATATACCATAAGCAATATTGCAGTAAAAGACTACTTATAAAATAATGCCACCAATATATCCTATCATGCAACAATCACATAAAAAGAGCTTGACTAAATTTATATAAAAGTTGACAACAAAATATATAGATATGATTAAAAAAATAAGATGAGAGAAAATTTATTTACTCAAATGTATAAAACTTACAAACCATTAGAGAATCAAAACCCAAATAAATTCACTACACATATAAGATCATCTCTAGCCTCACCAAAGAAATTAGCCTAACATGCTCACAAAAATCCTCAAGAAAATAAGAGAATATGGCTCTAAACTCAACCAAAAATTCATGGAAAAAAAGAACGTTCATGCTTGCTACACAATCCCCTTTTTATAGGCTTCAATGTTCAGCACCAAAGAGAGATTTTCGGCCCAAAGTTAATGCTATCAAGCTGGTAATCCGAGTGGAGGCTCGCGGTCAACTAGCTGGCTGAATGGCTGGAGGAGCAGCTAGATTTTTGGCCCGAGATTCGCGGGCCTGAGCAGGGACAAGGCTGGCGTTTTCGGCCCTGAAGTCACGCGGGCTGGGCAGGATACAAGGCCCGAAATTCGCGCTGAGGAGGAGCTGTTTCACGCTTGCCTGAGCTGGATTTGCAGCTGGATGAGGGGCTTGCGTCACGTGGGCCTGGAGACACGGCCCGAGATTGGCGCGAGCCTGGCTGGGAGATGCGGCCCGAAACTCGCGCGGGCCAGCTGGAATCACGGGCGTGAGATTGGCGCGAGCCTGGAGTTGCTGCTGGAGGGAGGGGTTGAGGTCTGCGGTTTGGGCTGCAGAGAAAGAAAAGGAAAATAAAGGAAAAGGAAAGAGAGGAAAGAAAGGAAAATAGATAAATAAATAAATAAATAAATAAATAAATAAATAAATAAATAAATCAAAATAAAATAAAATCATAAATATCTCTAAAATCAAATATTATGAATTAATATTATAAAAATACTTAATTAAATTGTAAATTATCTAATAAATTAAATGAACAAAAGTGTGTTTTTGTGCATTTATCAGGTAGAAGGCGACGACAGCATCCCGATCCTTCTGGACTTGTATCGGATCCATGATACCGCGTCTATATCACGTAATTTAATCATAAACACTATTGCATATAAAACAATATAACAAATAAGAAAAAAAAAATCTAAACTTACTTACAATGATGGAGGCGATGTCAGGCAACTGTGAATTCGTGTCGCAAAGGAACCGCTCTGATACCAACTCTTGTAACGACCCACCTAGCGTAGGCCGCTACCGTACTTATTAACATACATTCATAACTTGATAAGTAAATAAAACTTACTTACAATGCTTGTAAAACACAGCGGAAATTTTTTTTTATTTTTT
>CM046386.1:2598436-2605936 GCA_025413485.1 Ficus microcarpa
GTATGTGGAATTCGGCTGCAAGGAAGGCAGCCAAGAGGACAGCCATGAGCATGAGGGAGTTCGGTTTCCATGGATGGAATCAAATCCGGATTTTTGTGGAAGGTAAACCCTAACCCTAATCTATGGTTCAAGCATTTAAATTGGTGGATTTATGATGTATTTAAGCTATGGTATGTATGGTTTAAGTTCAGAAATTTTTATGTGGTATGTGCTAGGGTGTAAGGCTTGATAAGGGTGCATGGTTTGCTAGGATTAGCTTTGTTTGTTTTTCTGATTTTATGTGCTATGTTTATGCTTGCTTGTTGCTTGGTTTGCATGGTAGATTGGTTGTGTATGTCCCTAGTTATGGTGCTGCTGTGTGTGGCTCAAGTGATAGGGTGCTAGATGTTGATTTCGGTTTGCTTGTGTGATGCAAACCCATGCTTGTGCAAGCCCTAGACAAGTGTGCAAACCTAGGTTAAGTTTCGGGTTTGGTTTGCATAACCACGATGGGGAAAACATGTCCAAAGCATGTGGGACGTTAGATAATGTTGCATGTGATTGTTTTAGGCTCCCGAGTGATCGGTTGAGACGTAAAAGCAATGTAACACGAAACTGGCTGTAGGTTCGGACCTATCTGCCCAGTTTTCGTAAACAGAGAATAACAGGCCCTTAGAGGCCGAAATTGGGAAAGCGTAAAACACAAAAGTTGTTCGGAACAACTTTTGCTAGGGGGATACGCGAGCCGTTTTTCAAATTAAGGCTCCAAAGGCCTTCGAAAGCACCAAAACCCGAGGCTCAAGCAATGACGTCCCCAGACTTAGCTCGTTCCAGGATCAGCCAGTTTCAACTCGAAACTGGTACTGATCTAGGCCGAATCAAGATTTTCACAAAACACGAAAGTTTTAGCATTTTTCGAGGGCTAGAACTTTCGTGAAGAAACCTTTTTCAGATTACGCACCGATTTTAAGATAAAAATTATTTTACCAAGGGTGCTCAGGAATCCGAAATTTCCTGAACAACAAGTTTTAATCAATGGTTCTAGAAAATGGTTTTTCAACCTTAAAAGAATGATTTGGCTATGAAAATCGTTCCAAAGACGGTTTTCAACCTAAAATGAATTTACAAAACATAAAACCAAGAATTTGGATTTTATGACATGAGTTATGAATTTTTACACAAAAGTGAGATTTTGGGATTAATTTCCCTAAGTGTTTTTCCAAGAAAGGAGATAAGATTTTTAAGCAAAGTTTTTAACATACGATTAGTCCACGAATGGTAACCGGGTGTTAGACTCGAGTTATCAGGTCAAGCCCGAGACCCTAGAGGTTGACCCGAGGGGGTTGACCATAGTTGACCGAGAGTTGACCAAGGTTGACTTTTGTTGACTTTTGGTTAACTCATAGCTTTAAGTTAGTTTATCCTCACGGGTTATCCAAAGTGACCCTAACGGATACCGATAGCTCGTCTAAAGGGGTTATCAGACATAACCCGATAGATGCTGATTAAGATTAGTAACCCTTAGAGGTTTAGTTGGCTTGGCACGCCAGGTTACCAAGTGTAACCAAATTAGACACCATGCATGTAAGGGACATACAACCAATAATCATGTAGACATGTTGGTTAGTTTACCTGCATTTTTCATAAGTTTAAGTAGAGTCTGTCCTATGTCAAGCAGGCAGAACCTGCAGCTGTACCAGTAGTGGAACAGCACTAGGACGGAACAGTCAGTCAAGAACGTATGACGGAAGGTAAGTACAACTCCGCCTACGGCATGGACTCATGTTAGCTGCATGAATAGGATGTCATGTTATGTATGCATGTATGTCATGTATGTAAGTAAGTCATGTATGTATGTATGTCATGTATGTATGTATGTCATGTTATGTATGAATGTTATGTATGTTATGTGTTTATGTGTTAAGTATGTATGCATTAAGTATGCCATGTAGTATGTATGCAGAAGCACGTTTATGTTTTATGTTATTTTTATGGCATCACGATGTATGTCCACTAAAAATAAGTATAATGGTAAGATATGAGTTAGGTTAAGTAGGACATGTTGTGTTGTACTGACTTTGCCTTTGTGGTAAGTTAAAACGGTAATGTTCCATGGTTTGACTTGATATGGCAGGGCTGCCTCCACTACTCCATGTTAAACTTTGTGTTTCATGGTTTGAGTTGGTTTGGACGGACCGCCTTCAATCACTCCATGGTTACATACCGAAGTACATATACACATGTTATAATAGCAAGATAGGATCAGATTAGACCCGTAGAGAGACCCAAATTAATTTAATAATAAATTATAATTGGTTCACGTTTTTCATGCATTAGGTTGCATGCGGATAGGATGTTGTGCTTACTGAGCTTTTTAGCTCATTGTTTATGTTCATGCTGTAGGTAAGGTTCCTACGGGCACTTCCTGAACAAGCTGTGGATAGATGGCGCAACAGAATGTGAAATGTGGGTATGGACTGCTACGGGGTTTCCGAAAGGCGTTTAAAAGAAAATGTGTTTTCATTTCATTCAGTATGTATGCATGTATGTTTAAGTTAAGTTATGTATGTATGCTAGCTTTCCTCATAAGTGAAGGCTAGGTACTCGGGTGAGTACACTTTAAGCAGTAAGGTTTTATGAAGAAAAGTAGTTTTCAATTACGTTTAACTTGTGTTAAAGTTTTATATTTTCCGCAATAAAAGTTTTTAAGTAACGATTTTTAGAAAAGAAAAAGAAAAAAAAAATTTACTCTAGAAATTGGGTAACTTAATTTTTAATCAAGTAAGATAAGCAAGCAAGCAAGTAAGTTTAATGTCACGGTCCGAAGCGAACGCTCCGGGTTCGCGCGGTCGGACTCCGCGTGGATCTGAGAGGCGGCGAGTCGGGGCGTGACACCAGCGGCTCGACCACAGGGCCCCGTGACTGGCCAGCGGCTCGACCACAGGGCCCAACGGCTCGACCAGAGGGCCACACGACTGGGCAGCGGCTCCACCACAGGGCCCAGCGGCTCGACCACAGGGCCACGTGACTGACCAGCGGCTCGACCACAGGGCCCAACGGCTCGACCACAGGGCCACGCGACTGGCCAGCGGCTCGACCACAGGGCCACACGACTGGCCAGCGGCTCGACCACAGGGCCCCGTGACTGGCCAGCGGCTCGACCACAGGGCCCAGCGGCTCGACCACAGGGCCACGCGACTGGCAAGCGGCTCGACCACAGGGCCCCGTGACTGGCCAGCGGCTCGACCACAGGGCCCAGCGGCTCGACCACAGGGCCCAGCGACTGGGCAGCGGCTCGACCACAGGGCCCAGCGGCTCGACCACAGGGCCCAACGGCTCGACCACAGGGCCACGCGACTGGCCAGCGGCTCGACCACAGGGCCACACGACTGGCCAGCGGCTCGACCACAGGGCCCCGTGACTGGCCAGCGGCTCGACCACAGGGCCCAGCGGCTCGACCACAGGGCCACGCGACTGGCAAGCGGCTCGACCACAGGGCCCCGTGACTGGGCAGCGGCTCGACCAGAGGGCCCAGCGGCTCGACCAGAGGGCCCAGCGACTGGGCAGCGGCTCGACCACAGGGCCCAGCGGCTCGACCAGAGGGCCACACGACTGGGCAGCGGCTCGACCACAGGGCCCAGCGGCTCAACCACAGGGCCACGCGACTGACCAGCGGCTCGACCACAGGGCCCCGTGACTGGCCAGCGGCTCGACCACAGGGCCACGCGACGGGCCAGCGGCTCGACCACAGGGCCCAACGGCTCGACCACAGGGCCACGCGACTGGCCAGCGGCTCGACCACAGGGCCCAACGGCTCGACCACAGGGCCACGCGACTGGCCAGCGGCTCGACCACAGGGCCACACGACTGGCCAGCGGCTCGACCACAGGGCCCCGTGACTGGCCAGCGGCTCGACCACAGGGCCCAGCGGCTCGACCACAGGGCCACGCGACTGGCCAGCGGCTCGACCACAGGGCCCAACGGCTCGACCACAGGGCCACGCGACTGGCCAGCGGCTCGACCACAGGGCCACACGACTGGCCAGCGGCTCGACCACAGGGCCCCGTGACTGGCCAGCGGCTCGACCACAGGGCCCAGCGGCTCGACCACAGGGCCCAGCGGCTCGACCACAGGGCCACGCGACTGGCCAGCGGCTCGACCACAGGGCCCCGTGACTGGCCAGCGGCTCGACCACAGGGCCCAGCGGCTCGACCACAGGGCCACGCGACTGGGCAGTGGCTCCCTCGCCGCCCGCGGTGTTGCTGAAATGACTTTTTTGGCCAAATCAATTTATTTTTCCACTAAACTTGCCCATGTTATTATTCCTAAATTCAATTTAGGATTTTTAGGACCAAACGCCACCGGCGGGACGAAATTCCGAGTTAGAGATTATTTTTTATGATTTTCGGAAGTGCTCGACAATGGAAAATAAAAAAAAAATAGCAAACGTCGTCCAAAGTCCCTGAAAATTTGCAGAATCCATACTCACATTATTCTTAGCTTGCCTGCAAAAAATCAGCTCAGAATTCAAAGCGTAGCTATGTGAACTTGGGTGATACCTCCTCGGGAACCTGAAACGACTTTCACTGTATCTTTTTATTTTTCCACTAAACTTGCCCATGTTATTGTTCCTAAATTCAATTTATGATTTTTAGGACCAAACGCCACCGGCGGAACGAAATTCCGAGTTAGAGATTATTTTTTATGATTTTCGGAAGTGCTCGACAATGGAAAAAAAAAAAAATATAGCAAACGTCGTCCAAAGTCCCTGAAAATTTGCAGAAACCATACTCACATTATTCTTAGCTTGCCTGCAAAAAATCAGCTCAGAATTCAAAGCGTAGCTATGTGAACTTGGGTGATACCTCCTCGGGAACCTGAAACGACTTTCACTGTATCTTTTTATTTTTCCACTAAACGTGCCCATGTTATTGTTCCTAAATTCAATTTAGGATTTTTAGGACCAAACGCCACCGGCGGAACGAAATTCCGGGTTCGAAATTATTTTTTATGATTTTCAGAAGTGCTCGAATATGGAAAATAAAAAGAAATAGCAAACGTCGTCCAAAGTCCCTGAAAATTTGCAGAATCCATACTCACATTATTCTTAGCTCGCCTGCAAAAAATCAGCTCAAAATTCAAAGCGTAGCTATGTGAACTGGGGTGATACCTCCTCGGAAAATTGATGTCTCCTAGTGCCCAGCCAAGAAAAGCTTAGAAATCTATATATGAGGGTGGTACAAGTCGGCACCGGGATCGGCCGGGCCGCGGAGGCCTTCGGTTGCCTCGACGGCTCAAGCGGAGGCCATCGGTTGCCACGGCGGCTCAAGCGGGGTGGCTAAGAACAACCTGCGTGCGTGCGTGCGTGCGTGCGTGCGTGCGTGCGGGCGAGGGCGATGGGCGATTGGGCGTTTGGGCGTTTAGGGCGCACGGCGCACTTGGCGCACTTAGCGCACGTCGCACGTACGCACGTACGGCTCGACCACAGGGCCCCGTGACTGGCCAGCGGCTCGACCACAGGGCCACGCGACTGGCCAGTGGCTCGACCACAGGGCCCAGCGGCTCGACCACAGGGCCACGCGACTGACCAGCGGCTCGACCACAGGGCCCCGTGACTGGCCAGCGGCTCGACCACAGGGCCCAGCGGCTCGACCAGAGGGCCACGCGACTGACCAGCGGCTCGACCACGGGGCCAGCGGCTCGACCACAGGGCCCAGCGGCTCGACCACAGGGCCACGCGACTGACCAGCGGCTCGACCACGGGGCCCCGTGACTGACCAGCGGCTCGACCACAGGGCCCCGTGACTGACCAGCGGCTCGACCACGGGGCCCCGTGACTGGCGAGCGGCTCGACCACAGGGCCCCGTGACTGACCAGCGGCTCGACCACAGGGCCACGCGACTGACCAGCGGCTCGACCACAGGGCCACGCGGCTCGACCACAGGGCCACGCGACTGACCAGCGGCTCGACCACGGGGCCCCATGACTGACCGGCGGCTCGACCACAGGGCCCCGTGACTGACCAGCGGCTCGACCACGGGGCCCCGTGACTGGCCAGCGGCTCGACCACAGGGCCCAGCGGCTCGACCACAGGGCCACGCGACTGACCAGCGGCTCGACCACAGGGCCCCGTGACTGGCCAGCGGCTCGACCACAGGGCCCAGCGGCTCGACCACGGGGCCCCGTGACTGGCCAGCGGCTCGACCAGAGGGCCACGTGACTGACCAGCGGCTCGACCACAGGGCCCCGTGACTGGCCAGCGGCTCGACCAGAGGGCCACGTGACTGACCAGCGGCTCGACCAGAGGGCCACGTGACTGACCAGCGGCTCGACCAGAGGGCCACGTGACTGGCCAGCGGCTCGACCACGGGGCCCCGTGACTGGCCAGCGGCTCGACCACAGGGCCCCGTGACTGGCCAGCGGCTCGACCAGAGGGCCCAGCGGCTCGACCAGAGGGCCACGCGACTGGGCAGCGGCTCGACCAGTGGGCCACATGACTGGGCAGCGGCTCGACCAGGGGCTGACCAGAGGGCCACATGACTGCCCAGTGGCTCGGCCAGGGCAGTCATGGGCGTGGCCGAGGCCTTGGCTTGCTTGGCCAAGGCCACAAGCGCATGCATGCGCACAGGCAGAGGCTCCCCACGCCCACATGGGCGTGGCTGGTCCAGTCAGTGGCTCCCTCGCCGCCCGCGGTGTTGCCGAAATGACTTTTTTCACCAAATCGTTTTATTTTTCCACTAAACCTGCCCATGTTATTGCTCCTAAATTCAATTTAGGATTTTTAGGACCAAACCCAACCAGCGGAAGGAAATTCCGAGTTAGAAATTATTTTTTATGATTTTCGGAAGTTTTCAACTTTGGAAAATAAAAAAAAATAGTAAACGTTATCCAAACGATCTGAAAATTTGTAGAATCCATATTCACATTATTCTTAGCTTGCCTGCAAAAAATCAGGTCAAAATTCCAAGTGTAGCTATGTGAACCAGGGTGATACCTCCTCGGAAAAATGATGTCTCCTAGTGCCCAGCCACAAAAAGCCCAGAATGCTCTTTAGGGGGGGTGCTCCTGTCAGCCCCCCCTACCCCCTGGCCAGGCTGGCCGCCCAGGCCCCCACGCGTCCCATGGGCGCGCGGGGGACGGGGCGAAGGCTGAAGCCAAGGGGTTACCGCCGACGGGCGTCCACCTCCGGGTGTGGCGCCGGCGGCGGTGACAGGGCCGCCGGCACCGGCCGGCGGCAGCGGCGGCGGCGGAGACGACGACGACGGCGAGGATGGCGACGCCGGCGACATCTCCGGTGATGATTCCGGCGATGGCGCCGGCGGCGGAGGAGGAGCCGGAGACACCCACGGGGGCTATTTTTCCAAGCCGAATAGCCCCGTGACGCCCGTGGAAGGCCGTCCGAGCCAGGATGGCAGGCTTGAGGGTTTGTTGGGGGAGACCTAAATGTCCCCCGACGGCCTACGCGGGGGAGGTCGTAAGGTCCCCCGAATGCGGGGTTATTCTTGCAAGCAGAGTAGCCCC
>CM046386.1:2615936-2619443 GCA_025413485.1 Ficus microcarpa
TATTTATCTTCTTTGACTCCTCATGTGGGTGTCGTGGGAGAGGGCAGAGAAAACCCAGAAAAGCAGCTGGGTTCAAGCCAAAAATGCTCAGAAAAATTCGGAGAGAAAGAGGGAGAGAAAGAGAGCAAGAAAAAGTTTGAAATCTTGTGAGAAATCACCATGGGAGGCTCGGTTTCTTGGAGCATGAAGAACCAAGCAAATCTGGAAATTTTTCTCCAGATTTGCAGACCTGCAACGTCCATGGAGGAGAGGAAATTGAAGAAAAAAATTCGGGTCCAAAGCTTGTTGGAGCCGAGTGAGAAGAAGGAGAAACCACCATGAGCCATGAGTTGATTTTGTGCCTTGTGTGGTGTGCTTGTTTCGGCTGCTTGGAGTGCAGATTTTTGGAGGAAATTTTCGTGGGTTTAGGGCTGTGAAGGTACGGCCATGAGCAGCAAGAGAACACCAAGTTGGTGCAGATTTTTGGGGCTTTTTGGAGACCCAAAGCCGTGAGCATGAATCAGCCAAAAAGGGGACAGATTTGGTTCTCAAACCATAGCCTAGATCAAGGGTGAGTTAAAGGTATAAACCCTAGAATGGTTAAGTGATTTTTTAAGTAAGATTGAATGGTTATTTATGTGTCTATTTGTGTGTTTCATGGCTGAAATTTGGAGCCCATATGGTATGTGGAATTCGGCTGCAAGGAAGGCAGCCAAGAGGACAGCCATGAGCATGAGGGAGTTCGGTTTCCATGGATGGAATCAAATCCGGATTTTTGTGGAAGGTAAACCCTAACCCTAATCTATGGTTCAAGCATTTAAATTGGTGGATTTATGATGTATTTAAGCTATGGTATGTATGGTTTAAGTTCAGAAATTTTTATGTGGTATGTGCTAGGGTGTAAGGCTTGATAAGGGTGCATGGTTTGCTAGGATTAGCTTTGTTTGTTTTTCTGATTTTATGTGCTATGTTTATGCTTGCTTGTTGCTTGGTTTGCATGGTAGATTGGTTGTGTATGTCCCTAGTTATGGTGCTGCTGTGTGTGGCTCAAGTGATAGGGTGCTAGATGTTGATTTCGGTTTGCTTGTGTGATGCAAACCCATGCTTGTGCAAGCCCTAGACAAGTGTGCAAACCTAGGTTAAGTTTCGGGTTTGGTTTGCATAACCACGATGGGGAAAACATGTCCAAAGCATGTGGGACGTTAGATAATGTTGCATGTGATTGTTTTAGGCTCCCGAGTGATCGGTTGAGACGTAAAAGCAATGTAACACGAAACTGGCTGTAGGTTCGGACCTATCTGCCCAGTTTTCGTAAACAGAGAATAACAGGCCCTTAGAGGCCGAAATTGGGAAAGCGTAAAACACAAAAGTTGTTCGGAACAACTTTTGCTAGGGGGATACGCGAGCCGTTTTTCAAATTAAGGCTCCAAAGGCCTTCGAAAGCACCAAAACCCGAGGCTCAAGCAATGACGTCCCCAGACTTAGCTCGTTCCAGGATCAGCCAGTTTCAACTCGAAACTGGTACTGATCTAGGCCGAATCAAGATTTTCACAAAACACGAAAGTTTTAGCATTTTTCGAGGGCTAGAACTTTCGTGAAGAAACCTTTTTCAGATTACGCACCGATTTTAAGATAAAAATTATTTTACCAAGGGTGCTCAGGAATCCGAAATTTCCTGAACAACAAGTTTTAATCAATGGTTCTAGAAAATGGTTTTTCAACCTTAAAAGAATGATTTGGCTATGAAAATCGTTCCAAAGACGGTTTTCAACCTAAAATGAATTTACAAAACATAAAACCAAGAATTTGGATTTTATGACATGAGTTATGAATTTTTACACAAAAGTGAGATTTTGGGATTAATTTCCCTAAGTGTTTTTCCAAGAAAGGAGATAAGATTTTTAAGCAAAGTTTTTAGCATACGATTAGTCCACGAATGGTAACCGGGTGTTAGACTCGAGTTATCGGGTCAAGCCCGAGACCCTAGAGGTTGACCCGAGGGGGTTGACCATAGTTGACCGAGAGTTGACCAAGGTTGACTTTTGTTGACTTTTGGTTAACTCATAGCTTTAAGTTAGTTTATCCTCACGGGTTATCCAAAGTGACCCTAACGGATACCGATAGCTCGTCTAAAGGGTTATCAGACATAACCCGATAGATGCTGATTAAGATTAGTAACCCTTAGAGGTTTAGTTGGCTTGGCACGCCAGGTTACCAAGTGTAACCAAATTAGACACCATGCATGTAAGGGACATACAACCAATAATCATGTAGACATGTTGGTTAGTTTACCTGCATTTTTCATAAGTTAAGTAGAGTCTGTCCTATGTCAAGCAGGCAGAACCTGCAGCTGTACCAGTAGTGGAACAGCACTAGGACGGAACAGTCAGTCAAGAACGTATGACGGAAGGTAAGTACAACTCCGCCTACGGCATGGACTCATGTTAGCTGCATGAATAGGATGTCATGTTATGTATGCATGTATGTCATGTATGTAAGTAAGTCATGTATGTATGTATGTCATGTATGTATGTATGTCATGTTATGTATGAATGTTATGTATGTTATGTGTTTATGTGTTAAGTATGTATGCATTAAGTATGCCATGTAGTATGTATGCAGAAGCACGTTTATGTTTTATGTTATTTTTATGGCATCACGATGTATGTCCACTAAAAATAAGTATAATGGTAAGATATGAGTTAGGTTAAGTAGGACATGTTGTGTTGTACTGACTTTGCCTTTGTGGTAAGTTAAAACGGTAATGTTCCATGGTTTGACTTGATATGGCAGGGCTGCCTCCACTACTCCATGTTAAACTTTGTGTTTCATGGTTTGAGTTGGTTTGGACGGACCGCCTTCAATCACTCCATGGTTACATACCGAAGTACATACACACATGTTATAATAGCAAGATAGGATTAGATTAGACCAGTAGAGAGACCCAAATTAATTTAATAATAAATTATAATTGGTTCACGTTTTTCGTGCATTAGATTGCATGCGGATAGGATGTTGTGCTTACTGAGCTTTTTAGCTCATTGTTTATGTTCATGCTGTAGGTAAGGTTCCTACGGACACTTCCTGAACAAGCTGTGGATAGATGGCGCAATAGAATGTGAAATGTGGGTATGGACTGCTACGGGGTTTCCGAAAGGCGTTTAAAAGAAAATGTGTTTTCATTTCATTCAGTATGTATGCATGTATGTTTAAGTTAAGTTATGTATGTATGCTAGCTTTCCTCATAAGTGAAGGCTAGGTACTCGGGTGAGTACACTTTAAGCAGTAAGGTTTTATGAAGAAAAGTAGTTTTCAATTACGTTTAACTTGTGTTAAAGTTTTATATTTTCCGCAATAAAAGTTTTTAAGTAACGATTTTTAGAAAAGAAAGAAAAAAAAAATTTACTCTAGAAATTGGGTAACTTAATTTTTAATCAAGCAAGTAAGTTTAAGTTAATGTCACGGTCCGAAGCGAACGCTCCGGGTTCGCGCGGTCGGACTCCGCGGATCTGAGAGGCGGCGAGTCGG
>CM046386.1:2619543-2676447 GCA_025413485.1 Ficus microcarpa
CTAAACAATCATCTTTGAGTCTTATAAAGCTATAAGAACTCATCACACATAATAAAGTTCTAAATCGAACTTTTTCACAAAATGCCCTTATGGCATACATTCAAGCTCTTTCTAGAAGAAAGAATAACATAGAAAAAGTCAGGTATTACAATCTACCCCCCTTAAAAATTTTCGTCCTCGAAAATTCGAAGGAACTGGTGTAGTTCTTTCTGGCTGGCCATCTGTTTGGGGTGAAATGTCGTACTGAACTCCAATTTCGACTCCATGGCAGTGCGAACACTCGTCCAAGCTTGAAGAGTAAAGCGTTCATTACGATCCGAAATGATCGATTTTAGTACTCCGTATAGTCTAACGTCCTAAACCATGTAGACTCCTACCAACTTTTCTACAGAAAAGGTGGCTCTATTTCCAAAAACGTGGGCCGATTTGGTCGATCGATCAGTAACGACCCAAATTGTGTCGTTCCTACTTGTAATCCTAGGTAATCCTACTATGAAATCTATCGCAATTTGCTCCCATTTCCATTCTGGAGACTCTGTTTCCTGCAAATCTCCTCCGAGATATAGGTGTTCAGCTTTGACTTTCTTACAAGTTAGGCTTTTCGACACGTATTCTGCTACTTCATCCTTCGTGTTGGGCCACCAATAGGTCTCTTGTAGATTCTCGTACATCTTGGAAGCTCCAGTATGTACCGAACATGGCGTCTTATGGGCCGCTGACATCATCTGATCCTTCAAAATTTCCATGTCAAGAACGTAAATCCCCTCCTTGACGTAGACTACGCCATCGGGTGGAGTCTTGAACTCCCTGCTCCTTACGTGCTCTAACCATCAATGCTGCCTTATGTGGAGTTCCATAACTGTCCGCAACGGTTAGACCCTTTCCTTATCGTACTAGCTAACGTCCCACAACGCTCTTAGCAGTCAAACATAGCGTTGTACTAACTTAAGAAACTCATTTCTAAGATCACATCGAAATCCTAAGCTTGATTCCGATGAGATCTACAAACAATTCTCTGCCATAGATAAAGATGGAAGCATTTTGCATTCAAGCATTTGATTACAAAATCTCCCCAAAAGGCAAAGAAAGCTTTAAAAACTGTTTTAGCTGTCTCTACTGCTTACTAATTTCTGGGCGCACTCCATAAATACAAGCAAGTGAGCGGCACCAGAATTATACAAGACAATAATATCGTACATAGCGATAGAAGTCTATTCCGTCGCCGCATGCGAAGTTCCCGCCTCGGCATCTCCATTAGTGTAGGCATAAATCCTGGCCTGAGGTTCAGGAGCCTCTAATCTTCCTTGCATAATTGTGAGTCCCTCCTGCCTTGCCTGAACTGCGTGCAGCTGGTGACTATTGTTGTTCTGGTCTGGATATGGAGGATTCTGATTCTGGTTGATCAGGGGACAGTTCCTGGCATAGTGCCCCTCCTTGCCACACCGATAGCAAGCGGTTGACCCTTTTCTGCACACTCCCGGATGTTTTCTCCTACAACTTACGCATACCGGGTAGTTAGTGTTAGTATCTTCTTTCCCTTGTTTATTCTTCTTCTGAGGAAAATCCCTTCGCTGACCCTGGCCAGAGGAATTTCCTTTTCTCTTGTTCTTTCCAGCATTTTGCGCGGGGTTGTTCGCCTGGCCTTTCTGGTGCGACTCTAATCCTTGTCGAGGCCGAGTTTGCTTTGCTCCAGTCTTTTCCTGCTCTGTAAGTCTCGTGGAATCCGAGATAACTTGGATGTTGATAAGCCAGTTGTCAGCTGCAATCGGGTCTGTGGGTTCCTCGAACTCGGGCGCCTTCATTCGTCTAAAGCGCTCATATAGTAAGTTCTCTCGTACTACCGTCGGGTTAACTTGTACTCTGACTGGTGCCATCGGAATTTCAGCATTCCGAGGGACTTCTGGCTGAGCCTCCGGTTGAGCTTCCGGATGAGCATTGGGTAGAACATTGGTTACAACATTTGGTTCTTGAGGCACCGCTGGGGAAACTTAGGGTGCTTGCTGGGGAGCCTGGTCCATCCTCGTTAATTGTTCGCGAAGTCGAGTCATCTCTTGTTGCTGTTCCAGCAACTGTCGCTGTAGGTTAGCTACTGCGGTCGCTAAATCCGGCTGAGGCGGATTTGCGAGTACGTTTCGGCGCGTACGGACCATCTTCTAACTTCCTATGTAAGAAAAGATATTATCATTCTGTTAATATCTTCCCTTTCATTCATGACCTATCACATCTCTCATACTTAAACTGTCTTTTTGTATACTCACAAAAAGCACATCCTATTTACGATGTCATAATGATTACATTGTACCATGCATACAAAATCAACGTTGTGATAGAAGTGTCTACCACTTTGCCATCACACATTCGTATCGTCCTATCGTCGAAAGGTTAATCTAACGAAATTCGGTCCTAAATCTAGCCTATGGGATCGATCGAGAGTACGAAAGAAGCGTTGAAGTCTGCATCCTATCCTTCGTGGTTGAATACGATTCTGTCCTGGTCGTTCTTAGCATATACGTTAACTCCAGCCTCCTTTGATGGTATCTCATTCCGTGTTAAATTCTGTCTCCCGTGGGGGTATTTCCAGTCGTGAGTTGCCGAAATCAGGTCCTTTGAAAGCGTCAGGCCTATCTAGTGTCGTAGCTTCCTTATTCTGGCGTTGTTGACAGCAATCATCAATCGTTATCCTACTTCCTACTATCATTCCAGCTATAACTGCTAGAATGAATCGCCTGTGAGAAGACACTCCTGCGTCCCGATCTTCGTTGACCCGATCCGGATTCCTTAGCGCCGCGTCGATCGCGCCATGATCGTAAAGTAACTAATTACGCGTATTCATAAAACTATAAACTTACTTACAATGATGGTGGCGATGGCAGGCAGCTGTGAAATTATGTCGCAGGGAACCGCTCTGATACCAACTCTGTAACGCCCCGACCTGGCGCCGGACCGTTACCTTACTATACTTACATATATACATGAACTACTTATATGAACTTATCTTTCCTCTCGTACTTACTTAAGTACTTAAGGGAATGCATACAAACCTTACTTACTTAGTACATGAAACACAGCGGAATTTTTTTTTTTTCTTTTTATACGTTGCTAACTTGCACATAACTAAACTGAAGGAACAATTTCAAATAATATAACTAGAAGATCAAAACACGTAGCGGCTTCCATTCCCCACATTTCACAGTGCTCGGCCACGCTCCTCCATCTTGTATCATCAAATGCTGACTGGTAGTTTACCGACAGCATAAACTTAAAACAATGAGCTTTCGCTCAGCAAGTACAACTCCTATACCGCAACACATAAATTGACTACATCATAACTTAACTACATCATAACATGTCAACACTGCATTGAACATATACTGGTAACTACTACACTGAACTACTACTACACTGAACAACTACTGCACTGAACACATACTGCACTGAACACATACTGCACTGAACATATACTGATAAACATATGCATGAACCGGTTATGTTCATATTATGCTCTGTTATCTGCTGCTAACTTACTTACTGTCTTTCTAACTTAATCTGCTAATGGGCCCCTTATGAGGTGATCGTACCCGGCGCGCAACCATGGACCTACACTTGCCATAGCCCGACCCGCCCTGTGACGGGGGATACGACACCGGCAAGTACTGCTTGCCGTCTGCCTACTGATATTCTAACCATGTTATACTTACTCTGGTCATTCTTATTAGAACTAGTGAGCATGCATCATGATGCTACTTATTCTTACTTCATGAACATCTGACATTCTTAGCTTGACATATCATAACATACTTCATTGCATAAACATAAATCATGTTTTGATATGCCCCGTAGCATCTCAATTAACACTTAGCATATCAGCGCATCACATAGCACATAGCACATCAACTTTGTCTAGATAAAATATCCTAATAGCCTATGCTGTAGGCGGCGTTGTACTTACCTCGTCTACATCCGATACTAAACTGCTCCGCTTCTGGGTTCAGCTGCAAGGTACGTCCTGCTTAACCGAAGGACATAGGTAAGGTTTCTAATTTTGACTATAATATGTTGGTGTTCAACCAACATTCATGCAATACTTTGGTTATATGTCCCCCTAACTATAAAACATGTTATGTGTGGTTACCTCAAGTAACCTTATCACTTTGGGTTATATCTCATAACCCCATAAAATCGTATACTATAATCTAGTAGGTTACGTTGGATAACCTTTTCTACTACACCCTTATCCCATAACCTGATGGGTTACACTAACCCATGGGATAATTCGTCCTACATCTTACTAGGTTAACCCTTATTAACCTTTAAGGTTACTAAAGTTTACCCTCTTCGGGTCAACCTCGGGCTTTGGGGCTAAGCCGTGTAACTCGGGTGTAATTCCCGGTTACGTATCGTAACTATTTACCTAGCAAACCTTGAACTTGAAACTCTTAAATCTTTTCTTTATCCTTGAAAAAGTTATTGGCTTAAAAACCGAAAAACTGCTATACTTCCCCTTAAAATCCTTGAATTTTAAAACATGGTTCATAAAATGTTTGAAGGCTAGAAACTACCTTTGGAACAGTTTCTGTGTTCAAAACAGTGTTTTAAGACAGGAAAAACTATTTTTCCTAACTGGTTCTAGAAAATCTCGTGCAGGAATCTCTTGCTCCCTGCACGGTATTCAGATTTCAAGTCGTAGTTTAAAATCCCTTTGAAATTGGAAAAAGTTGTCTTCACAAAAGTTTTAGCTCTCGAAGAGATCTAAAACTTTCGTGTTTTACAAAAAATCTGATTCTGCTTAGTTTAATACCAGTTTTAATTTGAACAAAAGCTGGTCGTGTAAAACTGGGTCTGAACAGACCACCTTCGGGTTTTTGTAAAAACGGAGGCCATTGGAGCCTTATTTTGAGAATCGGTCCACGCTGTCCCCTAGGAAAAACCCTGATCTACAACTTTCGTGTTTTACGTTTTTGCCCATTCTGTAACGACCCACCTAGCGTAGGCCGTTACCATACTTGTTAACATCCATTCATAATATAAACTTACTTACAATAATTGAAAACACAGCGGAAATTTTTTTTTTATTTTTTTATAGCATTCACAAAACACTATAAACATAAAATAATACTGTTTTTGCGTACGAGTATATTAATTACCAGTTGTTATAAAAACATTTCATAATTTACATAAGACCACAAAACTCGTAGCGATACCCATTATCCACTCATTCACAGTGCCTTGGCTCGCTATTCCATCTTGCATCATCGTCAGATAGCTGGTTCCTTACCTACAGCATAAACTTAAACAGTGAGCTAAAGCTCAGTAAGTACAACTCTTAAACCGTAAAAAAAAAAACAATATAACATAAACATAACATACACATAGCATGCATAGCCCACATTATGCTTTCTTATTCTTACTCCTTATGGGCCCTTAACTTTCGTGTTCGTATCCGGCGCGCGACTATGGATTGGTTAGGGCGGCCAAACCATATCCAGCTCAATCCACAGTCCAACCCGACCTGGCGCGGGTGGTACGACACGGCACTTGATGACTTACTTATTCTTATTATTAGTGAACATACATTCTGTTGTCACCTATTTAATTCTATCATTTCTCACCTTAGCATAATAATCATATTTTATATTGCATACATGTTATCTAACACATAACACAGAACACATCATGGAAATCTAGTAATATATACTAGTAGCTTATGCTGTAGACGGTGTTGTACTTACCGTCTATCCGTCTGTCGCTTGGCTACTTCTCTTCAAGATCCAACTGCAGAATTCCTCCTGCTCGATCGAAGGACGTACATGAGATTTCTAATCTAACTCATAATATGTTGGTAACTAACCAACATTCATGCGGGTTTTCGGTGATATGTCCTCCTAAAAATAAAACCATGCATACATAAAGAGTGACTACCTCAGTAGTCTTATCAATCATAAATCGTGACCTAAAAGGTTACGTTGGATATCCTTTTTATACACTTAGCCCATATATAAACGTGTCGGGTTAGATCAACACCAACCCTTGGGCTTTAATCATCAACTTATAGGTTAACCAAGGTTAACCCTTACGATTACTAACGTGAATCCCTATTCGGTCAACTTTAGGGTTTTGGGACTAAGTCCCGATAACTCGGGTATAAATTCCCGGTTATCTTCCGTCTTAACGTTTCTTTGAAATCTTAAATTAAAATTCATTTTCTTTAAAAACTTTAACTTAAAATTCCTTTTTCATAAAAAGACTTAGCTTTTAAAACTTAATCTTGGTAACTTGCTTCGTAAAAATTCGTAAATCTTGGACTATAATTTCATAAAATATTTAAGGGTCGGAAACTGCTTTTGGGACAGTTTCCATACTTGAAGTAACGTGTTTAGTTCGAAAAACGTTTTTCCTAGTATGGTTCTATAAAATCTTGCACAGAAATTCTTTGATTCCTGCACAGTTTTGACATTTCAGTTTATACTTAAAAATCCCATTTGAATTTGAAAAAGTTTCCTTCAGGAAAGTTCTATCCCTCGAAGAGTTCTAAAACTTTCGTGTTTTGTAAAATTTCTGATTCCGTACCGATTGGTACCAGTTTTTAATCGAAAATGAAGTTAACTTAAAAATCTGGGTCTCACAGACCACCTACGGGTTTCTTGAAAAAGAAGGCTGTTGGAGGCTTATTTTGGAAAACTGGCCGCGCTGGCCCCTAAGAAACACCCTAATCTACAACTTTCGTGTTTTAAGTTTTTGCCCATTCGGCCTCTAAAGGCCTGTAATCCTCGTTTTTCCGAAACTGTCCCCTGGAACCCGAGAGACAGTTTTGGTTCTTACATTTGTTTTTACGTCCTAAGTCGCGGGTTCTAGCTCGACCGACCACTTCGGGAGATAGTCAACATACATGCAGCGCATCTAACATCCCTTGACCTAACCATGCAACCCATGTGATCTTGCAACCCAAAAATCCGAACTCACTATCCTAGGGTTGCATAATCTCTAGCTTAGCATACATCACACATTTCATGCACTTGGTTCACAAAATCATCACATACATGCATAATACTAATTGACCTAATTTGGGGACATATTACCTAATTCAAAACCCTAACATGCCATTCTAGCAATCCAATCACATAGCATAATTTATGAGCATAAAATCAAACCAAACCACACCTAGAATCACCCTAATCAAGCACTAAGCACACATGCAAATCTAAGGCAGCAAATTAAACATACATAGGAGCTTATGCTCTTACAAAAATTTTTGCATAAAATACACATAAATTATAAGCTTAAAACTCATTTAAACTTGGTAAAAAGCTTTTGAATTTTTTACCTCAAATGGAGTGGATTTTCGGCTTAGGGTTTGAGATACCCGAAAAAAAACTTCTTGCACCACTTGGCTCCTATGGTTCGGCTGCTCACCCTATGTGCACCAAAAATCAAATTTTTGGTCTCCAATTGGTCTCCTCTCCTTGCTCGGCCACTCAAGGGATGTTAGCCCCAAAACCGAAATTTTTTCCTTCTCTTCTAGTCACAAACCCGAGGCTTGCTTGGAGCCAAATCAAGTCTCCAAACTTGATCCAAATCTCACTCTTTTGCTCGCTAGGCTAACCCGAACTTCAAGCCCTAGTTTCTCCCTCAAATTTTGGTTTCTCTCCTTCCTTTCCCTTGCACCAACACACGGCAAGAGGGCTGCAAGAACTGCCAGAAATTTTTTTCTTTCTCCCCCTCGGTTCCTAGGCTACCCGAAGATGGATTGGTGAGGTTGGCTTGGAAAATTTTTTTCTGAATTCTCTCTCCCTTTCTCTCGGCTGTTTGTGCAGAATTTTTGCAAGAGTTTAGTTGAGTTTTTGCATTAAAATGAATAGAGAAACACCTCTATTTATAGACAACTTTGGAGCTTTCAAAAATATGATTTTGATCCCAAAATTTTTAAAATTTTGGACATTGGGCATGCTAGGTGGCCTGCCATGGAGTGAAGTGGAAGACAACTCATAGTGAGTTGGCATTGTCCACATGTCGTCTAGCCATTGGTCCAACACACACACTCATGTGAATAAACAATTACTTTCTTTAAGTTATCTTTCAATTTAAGGGTCGGTTTGATGAAAACTTTGAAACTTTTGTTCGTAAAAATTTAAATTCCATTACTGTAATTATTAATTTACAGTTTTGGATTTTTATACTTACAGTCGGGACAAATCGGATCGAAAATATTTTTCTTATTTTCTCGAATCCTTTCTGCTTCCTGACTTAACATGGCGTGCTTGATCCTTCTAAGGTGGTTTTAGTTTTTATCAGTCATAAAAATTAGTTCCTGCAGTATTTTTCATAAAACGCAGATCTTAAAATTCCTCCATCGCAATTTTGACTATTTTGGTCAAACTTTGACTTTTCGGGTCAACGGTTGACTTTTTGGTCAAAATTTTAACTTTTGTAAAATCGAGTAGATTTCACTCCTTTTTGTTCAAAAAGGCTATTTGCTTCTTCGAACAGTCATTTTTGAGTTTTATTAAGCTATAAAAACTCATAACACACATTAGAACTCTGAACTAAGCTTTTTCATGAAATTGCATGTACTATTTACATTCAATTCTTTACAAAAGCTAGTTACATGAAAAACTAGACATCACAATCTACCCTCCTTAAAAATTTTCGCCATCGAAAATTAAAACAACTCGGGGTAGCTCTTCTTCATCGCATCTTCTAGTTCCCATGTTGCTTCTTCAACCTTGTGGTTTCGCCACAAAACCTTGACCATAGGAATAATTCTATTCCTTAAGACCTTATTCTCTCTGTCGAGAATTCTTACGGGCTTTTCTTCGTAGGTTAGATCCGTCTGAACCTCCACTGGTTCTTGGCTGAGCACGTGGGAAGGATCTGGAACATACTTCTTAAGCATCGAAACGTGAAAAACGTCATGCATGGAAGCTAATTCTGGCGGTAAGGCGAGCTTGTACGTAACTTTTCCAATCCTTTTAAGGATTTCAAACGGTCCCGTGTACCTCGGACTGAGTTTTCCTTTCTTGCCAAACCGCATTACTCCCTTCATAGGAGCAATTTTGATGAAAACAGCATCACCAACTTGAAACTCCAATGGTCGTCGACGCTTGTCCGCATAGCTTTTCTGTCGGCTAAAGGCTACGTCGAGTCTCTGTTTGATCTTCTTAATATTCTCGGAGGTCTTTTCGATGAAGTCCGTAGTTTGCAACTGTTTTTGCCCGACTTCTTGCCAGTGAACAGGCGATCTACACTTTCGTTCATACAACGCTTCAAATGGAGCCATTCCAATTGAGGCATGATAGCTGTTGTTGTAGGAAAATTCGATCAGTGATAGCTTTTCATCCCAATTTCCCTTGAAATCTAGGACGCACGACCTCAACATATCCTCCAAGGTCTGGATAGTTCTTTCTGACTGACCATCCGTTTGGGGGTGAAATGCTGTACTAAACTTCAATCTCGATCCCATGGCAGCGTGAACGCTCATCCAAAATCGTGAAGTGAAACGTCCATCACGGTCCGAAATGATCGATTTTGGAATTCCGTGTAGTTTGACGATTTGAGCTACGTAAATTTGTGCCAATTTTTCCACTGAGTGGGTAGCTTTAATCGCAACGAAGTGAGCTGATTTGGTCAAACGATCGACTACGACCCAAATCGTGTCGTTTCCACTCGTAGTTCTGGGCAGTCTGACTACAAAATCCATCGTAATCTGCTACCATTTCCATTCCGGAAGTTCTATCTTCTGTAATTCTCCTCCCGGATGCCGGTGTTCAGCCTTAACTTTTTGACAAGTTAGGCATTTTGACACAAATTCTGCCACCTGATTCTTCATGTTCGGCCACCAATAGGTCTCCCTGAGATCCTTGTACATCTTGGAAGCTCCTGGATGTACGGAGTATGGCGTTTGGTGTGCCTCTGTCATTATCCGTTCTTTCAAGTCCTTCACGTTTGGAACACAAATTCTCCCTTTAAAGTGGACTATACCATCATCGGAAGTCTTGAACTCTGTGCCCTTCTCACTAAACAAACGAGCCTTCAGCAATGAAGAGTCATTTTCTTGATGTGCCTTAATGAAGTCCAGCAGATCAGACTTAAGGGTAAGCGAAGATAACCTTCCCGTTATCACTTCTACATTGAAATCAGCGATCTCTTTCTGTAGAGGCTTAGGAAGTGCTTCAATGGACATCAGCGTGCCTACTGACTTCCTACTTAATGCGTCTGCTACCCTGTTAGCCTTTCCAGGGTGGTAAAGGATTTCACAATCATAATCCTTTACGAGTTCTAACCACCTCCTTTGCCTCATATTTAACTCCTTCTGAGTAAAAATATACTTGAAGCTCTGATGGTCAGTGTAGATTTCGCATTTATTCCCATACAGATAGTGCCTCCATATCTTGAGTGCGAAGACCACTGCTGCTAACTCCATATCATGAGTAGGGTAGTTCCTTTCATGATTCTTCAATTGTCGCGACGCATAGGCTACTACCTTCCCATTTTGCATCAAGACAGCTCCTAATCCATTTTTAGAAGCGTCACTGTAAATCACAAAGTTTCCTGCTTCTACATCAGGAATTATTAGCACAGGTGCGCTTGTCAATTTCCTCTTAAGCTCCTGGAAATTCTCTTCACACTTCTGAGTCCACTCGTATTTCTTCTCCTTTCGAGTGAGAGCTGTGAGAGGTGCTGCTATCTTTGAAAATCCTTCGACAAATCTTCTGTAGTACCCTGCCAACCCAAGAAAACTTCTGATCTCTGTGACGTTTCTGGGTGCTGGCCACGAACTAACTGCGTCCACCTTGGTTGGATCTACAGAAATTCCTTCTTTTGTCACCACATGCCCCAAAAAGTGTACTTTTTCTAGCCAAAATTCACATTTCGTGAATTTAGCATACAGCTGATGTTGTCTCAACATTTCCAGTACCAGCCTCAAGTGATGCTCATGCTCCTCCTGGGACCTCGAGTATATCAGAATATCATCAATGAAGACGATCACGAACTTGTCCAAGAAATCCTTAAACACTCGGTTCATTAAATCCATGAAGGCAGCTGGGGCATTGGTTAGTCCAAAGGGCATGACCAAGAATTCATAGTGCCCATAACGCGTTCTGAAAGCTGTCTTGGACACATCCGACTCCTTAATTCGAAGTTGATGATAGCCTGATCGCAAGTCGATCTTTGAAAACACTATCGCTCCCCTAAGCTGGTCGAACAGATCATCTATCCTTGGGAGAGGATATTTGTTCTTAATTGTGATCTTGTTCAACTCCCGGTAATCGATGCACATACGTAGCGATCCATCCTTCTTCTTTACGAACAAGACAGGTGCTCCCCACGGAGAGTGGCTCTGCTTGATAAATCCCTTATCCAAAAGCTCTTGTAGCTGTACTTGAAGCTCCCTGAGTTCTGCAGGTGCCATTTTGTACGGTGCCTTCGATACCGGTGCAGCTCCTGGTAGTAACTCGATTTCGAACGAGATCTCACGTTCTGGCGGCAGTCCTGGTAATTCCTCTGGAAACACGTCCACATATTCCCTGATGATGGGAACATCTTCTGGCATCAACTCCTTTTCTTGCTTCTTATCCACCATGTTAGCTAAATACCCTTGACATCCATTAGCTAACATCTTCCAGGCTCTTATAGCCGATACAAGCTTAGTGGTGGAATTCCGAGGTTACCCATGGAAGTTAAACTCATCCTTCTCGCCTAGGTTGAACGTTATCCGGCGTCTTCGGCAGTCAATCCTAGCGTCGTATCTGCCTAAGAAATCCATCCCCAAGATTACATCGAAATCATGGAGTTTGATTGCGATGAGATCTGCAACTAATTCTCTGCCATTGATGATAACAGGAACATTTTGGATCCAGAAATTGGACCACAAAATTTCACCAGATGGTAAAGAAGCATTGAAGGGTTGTTCTATCCTATTAACACTGTCTCCTAACTTCTTAGCAAATTCCAAGGATATGAACGAATGCGTAGCGCCAGAATCGAATAGTGCAATCACATCATAAGTGGCGATAGAAATCTGACCTGTCACCACATGTGATGTTCCGGCTTCTGCATCTCCCTTCGTGTAGGCATAGATCCTGGCTTGGGGTTCTGGTGCTTCCAGTCTGCCTAGTACTGTCGCAGGTCCCTCAAGCCTAGCTTGTACTGCATGTATTTGCCGTTGATTGGAGTTGCGATTCTGATACTGTGGCTGCTGGTTCTGGTACTGCGGTTGCTGGTGATACTGAGGGCAATTCTTCGCAAAATGTCCCTCTTTACCACAGAGGTAGCAAGCATTGGATCCTTTCCTGCAGACTCATGGGTGTTTCTTCCCACAAGTCTCACATGTAGGGTAAGTGATATTATTGCTATCATTTCCCCGGTTGTTCTTCTTTTGTTGGAAATTTTTCTGTTGTCCCTGGTTATTAAAATTCCCCTTCCGTTTGTTCTTCCCGGACTGCTTGGGACTTTGACCGGGGTTGCTTGCTTGTCCCCTGGTATTTGCTTCCGCACTCTGACGAGGTTGTGTCGACTTAACAGCAGTCTTTTCTTCCTTTCTGGACTTAAAAATCTAGGCTCTAGCCTCTTTGTCCCGATTAATCCAGTACTCTGCTCTGACGGCTCTGCTAACACAGTCTGACACTGTCTCTGGTGGACTACTGCCGGCACTGACTTGCTTCGTAATGTCTGTACGGAACATCCTCATCATTAACCGAACTTTCTCCTCTTCATTAGGTACCAGTTTTGGACATAAGCGAGCCAGTTACTCGAATCTTCTGATTGCGTCCATAACTGTCATAGATCCCTGTCTGAAGTTCGTAAACTCGTCCTGCTGTACAGCAAGGACTTCTCTGTTGTAGTACATTGAGCGAAATTCATACTCAAAGTCTCACCAGGACATAGCTGTAACATCTCTCCGCATCTGTACTGTCATCCACCAATGTCTAGCGTCCTTCTTGAAAGCGAAGAAAGCGCACAGTACCTTCTCCTGTTCTGTAAGCCTCATGAAATCCAAGATAATCTGGATATCAATGAGCCAATTATCCGCGGCCATTGGATCTGTAGGCCCCTCAAACTCGGGCGCCTTCATCCGTCTAAAACGTTCATACAGCAGGTCTTCACGTATCACTGGCGGATTCGCTTGCATGGCAGCTGGTGCCATCGGAACTCCAGCATACCGAGGGACTTCTGGTTGCACCCCTGGCTGAACATTAGGTACCTGAGGTACCACTGGCGGAACTGGCTGTGCTGGCTGTGGAGCTTCTTGGGCTGGTGGTGCTGGATTCATCCGTTCTAACTGTTCCCGGAATCTAGCCATTTCCTGATGTTGCTCCAGCATTTGCTGTTGCAAATTCGTCATTAAAGTCACTAGATCCGGCCGGGGCGGATCTGCGGGTGCGTTTCCCCGTGTACGTACCATGCTTATATTCCTACTATAGGAAACAGATATTATCATAAGTTAATAAACTTATCATACATTCCATTCATACCATCACATCAGCATACATATCATACCATAACATAATAACATAATCATATCACATACCACATACATACTTAGCATAACATGTATCATCATAACATAACTTCCATATATCCCGTGATCACACGGTCTTTTTGTACAATAATCAAAAGTACATCATCATGTAAAAAATACATACTTTACATACTTCAAAATACATCATACTGTACATATTTACATATTTACGGCCAGAACTTCGGATGGAAGTGTCTAACACTTTCTCATTCTACATATATATACATCCTAATATCCGAATAACATACACTATAATAGTCCTAACAAAAGAAATATGCGAAATCGGCCCTAATCTAATCAGTGTCATCGAGAGTACTCGCGGACGTATCTGTATCAGAAAGTACTACTACGGGTACAGGTGCATCATCGTCCGCTATCTCATCGGGATCATCAAGGGGAAACTCCTCAGGATCCTCCTCGTCATCACTAGAGATGTCGACAACTGGAGGGTCTTCCTAATCCGGTGGATCTATCGGTATGACGTCATCATCAGAGGCGTCCCCCGCATCCATCGGGTCCTTTGCCTCTTGGGCAGGCATCTCTGGCACCGGATCCTCGGGCCCCACCTCGTACTGCGGATCCTCGGGCCCTACCTCATACTGCGGATCCTCATCTCCAGCGTCATCAGCAACGGGATCCTGGGCCTCATCTGCATGATCAGCGGCAGGTACTGTCTGGGCTATCATCTCTGCTGCTAATATGTCATCAGTGAAGCTGCCGACGGTCATCTCACGGCGAGGTGATGGAACGGACTGTCGGATGTGAGTCGGTACTCCGTTCCGTAGGAGTAGCAACGCCTGTAACTCGGGCTCTGCTATATCCTGGGGAATATATGGAAGCATCGTCTCCTGGAATCTCCAACAGTAGTGGACCATAGTCTCCCCTGGATAAGCGTGCCAATCCTGTGACAGCCTCTGATAGCGAACATGTCGCATGTCCCTATATATAGCAGGATCACGAATCGGCTCTCTGGCCCCTCGTGCTGGAAGTGGCCCATATCGGCTCATCACGGCTGCGTGAAAGTGTGCCCAAGTACGGCTAGGTAGCTGCGGCTCTCCTAATGTAACCCACCATATCCTAGCATCACCGATCAGACATCTGCTGGCTAGGGTGACCTGTAGGTGCTCCTCAATGTGACACATTGTGAAAATCTGCTCCATATCATGTAGCCATATCCCAATCGATACTGATCGTCTGGTGCTATCGAAGTACTGAGGCTGCGATCGGTAAAAAGAAATTACAGCATCCCGATCCCTCTTAACTTGCGTCGTGTCCATAATACCGCGTCTATATCACGTAACATAATCATAAATACTATTGCATATAAAACCATATAGCATATAAGAAAATAAATCTAGACTTACTTGCAATGATGGAGGCGATGTCAGGCAACTGTGAATTCGTGTCGCAAGGGAACCGCTCTGATACCAACTCTTGTAACGACCCACCTAGCGTAGGCCGTTACCATACTTGTTAACATGCATTCATAATATAAACTTACTTACAATGATTGAAAACACAGCGGAAATTTTTTTTTTTTTTTATAGCATTCACAACACACTATAAACATAAAATAATACTGTTTTTGCGTACGAGTATATTAATTACCAGTTGTTATAAAAACATTTCATAATTTACATAAGACCACAAAACTCGTAGCGATACCCATTATCTACTCATTCACAGTGCCTTGGCTCGCTATTCCATCTTGCATCATCATCAGATAGCTGGTTCCTTACCTACAGCATAAACTTAAACAGTGAGCTAAAGCTCAGTAAGTACAACTCTTAAACCGTAAAAAAAACAATATAACATAAACATAACATACACATAGCATGCATAGCCCACATTATACTTTCTTATTCTTACTCCTTATGGGCCCTTAACTTGCGTGTTCGTATCCGGCGCGCGACTATGGATTGGTTGGGGCGGCCAAACCATATCCAGCTCAATCCACAGTCCAACCCGACCTGGCGCGGGTGGTACGACACGGCACTTGATGACTTACTTATTCTTATTATTAGTGAACATACATTCTGTTGTCACCTATTTAATTCTATCATTTCTCACCTTAGCATAATAATCATATTTTATATTGCATACATGTTATCTAACACATAGCACAGAACACATCATGGAAATCTAGTAATATATACTAGTAGCTTATGCTGTAGACGGTGTTGTACTTACCGTCTATCCGTCTGTCGCTTGGCTACTTCTCTTCAAGATCCAACTGCAGAATTCCTCCTGCTCGATCGAAGGACGTACATGAGATTTATAATCTAACTCATAATATGTTGGTAACTAACCAACATTCATGCGGGTTTTCGGTGATATGTCCTCCTAAAAATAAAACCATGCATACATAAAAAGTGACTACCTCAGTAGTCTTATCGATCATAAATCGTGACCTAAAAGGTTACGTTGGATATCCTTTTTATACACTTAGCCCATATATAAACGTGTCGGGTTAGATCAACACCAACCCTTGGGCTTTAATCATCAACTTATAGGTTAACCAAGGTTAACCCTTACGATTACTAACGTGAATCCCTATTCGGTCAACTTTAGGGTTTTGGGACTAAGTCCCGATAACTCGGGTATAAATTCCCGGTTATCTTCCGTCTTAACGTTTCTTTGAAATCTTAACTTAAAATTCATTTTCTTTAAAAACTTTAACTTAAAATTCCTTTTTCATAAAAAGACTTAGCTTTTAAAACTTAATCTTGGTAACTTGCTTCGTAAAAATTCGTAAATCTTGGACTATAATTTCATAAAATATTTAAGGGTCGGAAACTGCTTTTGGGACAGTTTCCATACTTGAAGTAACGTGTTTAGTTCGAAAAACGTTTTTCCTAGTATGGTTCTATAAAATCTTGCACAGAAATTCTTTGATTCCTGCACAGTTTTGACATTTCAGTTTATACTTAAAAATCCCATTTGAATTTGAAAAAGTTTCCTTCAGGAAAGTTCTAGCCCTCGAAGAGTTCTAAAACTTTCGTGTTTTGTAAAATTTCTGATTCCGTACCGATTGGTACCAGTTTTTAATCGAAAATGAAGTTAACTTAAAAATCTGGGTCTCACAGACCACCTACGGGTTTTCTTGAAAAAGAAGGCTGTTGGAGGCTTATTTTAGAAAACTGGCCGCGTTGGCCCCTAGGAAACACCCTAGTCTACAACTTTCGTGTTTTAAGTTTTTGCCCATTCGGCCTCTAAAGGCCTGTAATCCTCGTTTTGCCGAAACTGTCTCCTGGAACCCGAGAGACAGTTTTGGTTCTTACATTTGTTTTTACGTCCTAAGTCGCGGGTTCTAGCTCGACCGACCACTTCGGGAGATAGTCAACATACATGCAGCGCATCTAACATCCCTTGACCTAACCATGCAACCCATGTGATCTTGCAACCCAAAAATCCGAACTCACTATCCTAGGGTTGCATAATCTCTAGCTTGGCATACATCACACATTTCATGCACTTGGTTCACAAAATCATCACATACATGCATAATACTAATTGACCTAATTTGGGGACATATTACCTAATTCAAAACCCTAACATGCCATTCTAGCAATCCAATCACATAGCATAATTTATGAGCATAAAATCAAACCAAACCACACCTAGAATCACCCTAATCAAGCACTAAGCACACATGCAAATCTAAGGCAGCAAATTAAACATACATAGGAGCTTATGCTCTTACAAAAATTTTTGCATAAAATACACATAAATTATAAGCTTAAAACTCATTTAAACTTGGTAAAAAGCTTTTGAATTTTTTACCTCAAATGGAGTGGATTTTCGGCTTAGGGTTTGAGATACCCGAAAAAAAAACTTCTTGCACCACTTGGCTCCTATGGTTCGGCTGCTCACCCTATGTGCACCAAAAATCAAATTTTTGGTCTCCAATTGGTCTCCTCTCTTTGCTCGGCCACTCAAGGGATGTTAGCCCCAAAACCGAAATTTTTTCCTTCTCTTCTAGTCACAAACCCGAGGCTTGCTTGGAGCCAAATCAAGTCTCCAAACTTGATCCAAATCTCACTCTTTTGCTTGCTAGGCTAACCCGAACTTCAAGCCCTAGTTTCTCCCTCAAATTTTGGTTTCTCTCCTTCCTTTCCCCTGCACCAACACACGGCAAGAGGGCTGCAAGAGCTGCCAGAAATTTTTTTCTTTCTCCCCCTCGGTTCCTAGGCTACCCGAAGATGGATTGGTGAGGTTGGCTTGGAAAATTTTTTTCTGAATTCTCTCTCCCTTTCTCTCGGCTGTTTGTGCAGAATTTTTGCAAGAGTTTAGTTGAGTTTTTGCATTAAAATGAATAGAGAAACACCTCTATTTATAGACAACTTTGGAGCTTTCAAAAATATGATTTTGACCCCAAAATTTTTAAAATTTTGGACATTGGGCATGCTAGGTGGCCGGCCATGGAGTGAAGTGGAAGACAACTCATAGTGAGTTGGCATTGTCCACATGTCATCTAGCCATTGGTCCAACACACACACTCATGTGAATAAACAATTACTTTCTTTAAGTTATCTTTCAATTTAAGGGTCGGTTTGATGAAAACTTTGAAACTTTTGTTCGTAAAAATTTAAATTCCATTACTGTAATTATTAATTTACAGTTTTGGATTTTTATACTTACAGTCGGGACAAATCGGATCGAAAATATTTTTCTTATTTTCTCGAATCCTTTCTGCCTCCTGACTTAACATGGCGTGCTTGATCCTTCTAAGGTGGTTTTAGTTTTTATCAGTCATAAAAATTAGTTCCTGCAGTATTTTTCATAAAACGCAGATCTTAAAATTCCTCCGTCGCAATTTTGACTATTTTGGTCAAACTTTGACTTTTCGGGTCAACGGTTGACTTTTTGGTCAAAATTTTGACTTTTGTAAAATCGAGTAGATTTCACTCCTTTTTGTTCAAAAAGACTATTTGCTTCTTCGAACAGTCATTTTTTAGTTTTATTAAGCTATAAAAACTCATAACACACATTAGAACTCTGAACTAAGCTTTTTCATGAAATTGCATGTACTATTTACATTCAATTCTTTACAAAAGCTAGTTACATGAAAAACTAGACATCACACATTCGGCCTCTAAGGGCCTGCAATTACCACTTTCCTGCGACTGGCCAATGTGGAACCCGAACTGGCAACCTTAGCTAATTAAACCGGTTAACGTCCTAATTTGCGGTTTCTACCTCAACCGATCACATCGGGAGCTTAATGACAAGACATACAACGTTTCTAACGTCCCGCATGTTCTAACATGCCTTCCCAACGTACCCATGCAGCCCTCTAATCTGGTTGCACAAAACCATGGCTGCATGGTTCTATCTCTTAGCATACATCAACCATTCCATACAATATCATTCCATATCATCACATCTAGCATCCTATCATACATTCACATTCTTAAACACATAATTGGGGACATATAACCTTAATCTAGCATGCAACCTATTATCACACAAGCACATGCATAAAGGAACCAACCACCCCCTAGGCTAGCAAATCAAGCACCATGCACTAGCTAAGAGCACAAAATTAAATGGTGAGCTTATGCTCTTACAAACCATAACTTGAAATACATTTAAACTTTACTTTAAAAGCTTAAATGAAAATAGATTTAGGGTTTTGAAATTTACCTTGAACTACTTCAAGGATTGGCTTTAAGGTTGGATCAAAACCTCCCTAGCTCACACTTGCTCCTAGGTTCGGTTTCCACAAACCAAGTGGCTCCAAATTGGCTCTTTTTGGACTGAAATTTGACCTCACTGTGGGCTCGGCTACTCGGCCCTTTTTGGACCCAAAATCTGAAATTTTTCTCCCATTTTTCTGCACAAACCCGTGGGCTGCACCAAAGGAAGAATCGGCTCTAAAAACTTGTTCTAACTTGGTTTCGGTTGGTGAAATCAAACCCGAATTCTCTCCTAACTTCTTCCCTCAAAATTTCTGATTTTTCTTCATGGTTCCACTGCTCCTCTAACCCACGGCAGCAGCTAGGATAGGCTGAAAAAAAATTTCTAGCTCTCCCTAACGGTTCTTAGAGCAAACCGAAGCAAAACCCAAAAATTGGTTCAAGAAAAATTTTTGTTTTTCTTCCTCACTCTCCATTTCTCTCTCTCGGTTTTTCTTGGCTGAAAATGGGCAGAATAAGGCTGGAATTTCTGATTTAAAAAGGGTGGAAGACACCCCTATTTATAGGCAATGTGGGACACAAAAAAGTTTGCAATTTAGTCCCTAAATTTTTGGAAATTCACACTTTTTGGGGGGTTAGGTGGCCGGCCAAGCTTGGAGAACAAGGAAATGATGTCATGGCTTACATCATGGCTTACATCATGGCTTACATCATCAAATTTTTAAAATTACACTTTTGCCCCAAAAAATGAAAATCTTGGCATTTAAGCCCCCTAGGTGGCCAAAACTTTTCTTGGTGATCAAGCAAGGATTTTTCTAGAACAAGACACTTGTCTTGCTTAGATTTGTTCTCAAAATATTTATGAGGTCATAATTCAAAATAGTGATGATGTCATAAATCAAAAAGCCTTGTTTGGCTACTTTTTGTAAAAACAGTCTACTTTAAACTAAACACAGATAAATCTAATACTATGTTGTACTAATACACAGTATTAATATTTTATACTGCAGTAAAAATTTCATCTGTGTAAAAATTGGTCTGGAAAAATTTTTCTTTATTTTCTCAAACCCTTTTGCACTGTGCCTTAACTTATCGTGCTTGATTTTTCTATGGTGGTTTTTGATCTTATCTATGCTATCTTACTCATAAAAATGTGTTTTCGCAGTATTTCTTCCATACTGCATATCACAAAACTATACTGTCATCATGTTGACTATTCTGGTCAAACTTTGACTTTCCCGGGTCAAAGTTGACTTTTTCGGTCAAACCTTTGACCGACCTAAAATCATGCAAATATCATTCCTTTTCTTCTGAAAAGGCTATTTTCTATTCTAAACAATCATCTTTAAGTCTTATAAAGCTATAAGAACTCATCACACATAATAAAGTTCTAAATCGAACTTTTTCACAAAATGCCCTTATGGCATACATTCAAGCTCTTTCTAGAAGAAAGAATAACATAGAAAAGGTCAGATATTACAGCCTACTACTCGGTTTTGACCCGGGAGTTCCCTTCGGATCGATATCTTACCTAGAGCGCACACTGATTTGGATTTCCGAAAGGATAATAATTTTGGGCATATTTTATGTTTAGATTACCCCTCGGTGGCGGATGTAAAATATGGATTCAAAATTAGAAACGATGGTTATACACTCATGCTACTTTATTTATTAACCCTCTCTCGAGGCTATGTTATGTAAAGTAGTGGCCAAATTAACGATAGTTAATATATATTTAATGGAGTTTGCTCCATAGATGAATATGTATTAATCGGAAGGGATTCGTGTTCTTGGCTAGTTTTTCTATGACTACCCCTCGGTAGTTTAGAAAGCAGTAGCTAGGAATTATCGTTGTAAGGCATGTGTTTTAAGGGTTTTACACATGAACATTTAGATTGCATATAGATCTTTTTATTTCATTACAAAATCATATTTATAAACTGATAGGATGTTTGCTCGTACTTATTACATGTTTTCTTATTATAGATCAAAATGTCGAGCCCTTTATCTGTGATACTTACGCAAAACAAATTAACTGGCGAGAATTTTAATAACTGGAAAAGGAACTTGCTTATCGTCCTAAACTTTGAGAAACACAGTTTGTCCTAACCCAACCTAAACCACCTACGCCTACGATCGATGCTCCTGATAAGGATTTTGTAGCGCTTGAGCGCTGGGACAATTCCAACCTAAGTGCCATGTGCTATATTCGGGCGAGCATGTCTAACGTGCTCCAGAAACAACATGAGGAACAACAAACTACTAGGCAGATCATGGATAACCTGGAGGACATGTTTGGTGAACAAACTGTCTAGACTAAGACCGATGCTATCAAAGGTCTCATGAACTGCAGGCGGAAGGTTGGAACTCCCATCAAGGAGCACATGATGACAGTCATGGCTTATTTGTCTAAGGCTCAGGCAAATGGGGTTGAGATCAATGCTGCAACTCAACTGGTTATGGTTTTCCAAACCTTATCCAAGGATTTCGATTTGTTTCAGACATCCTACAACCTTAACCGGAAGGAGATGTCTTTAACGTAATTGATAAAAGAATTGCAAGCCTTTGAGAACATTTTTAAGCGTTCTGGATCTAAGGTTGAGGCAAATTTGGCTGAACCTAGATCGCCTACTCCCAATCCCAAAAGGAAGAAGGAAAAGGGGAAGAACAAGGGGAACAAGCCTGCAGTGAATGCACCTGCTTCTAAGAAGTCTAAAAAGACTAAGAAGCGGAAGGTGTGTAATGCCCTGACCACCCACGTAGGGCCGACCACGCGAATGGGGGCCGTTACATTACGTACTTGACTTAACTTAACTTAGTTTCTCAATCTAATACTTAGACTAATCGGAAAAATTTCAGAATAAATTTTTTTTTTCTTCAACTTCTTTTTTTTTTCTTCCTTTTTGGTTATTTAGGTTTTGGTTTCTAGAGAGAAAAGTGTGGGAATTTATTTTGGCATGGTTTTGGGGAGTTTTCCCAATTTTTTGAGCTAAAAACCGACCCCCCCTTGGCCCTATTTATAGCTGAAAATTAAATAATTTTTTTGATTTATTTTTAATCCCAAAATTACATTTTGACCCCTAATGCAAAAATATTTGCAAAAACACCCCTACATGTGTCACTTGGCCTGCCATGGCCTTGCTCTCCAAGCAAATGATGACATCATCATGCTTACCTGATCATGCTTACATCACCTATTTTTCAAAAATTGCATTTTGGCCCCTAAAGACAAAATCCTTGCAATTTCACCCCCTTCGGTGGCCGGCCATTAACTTGTCTTGCAAGGCAAGTTCTTGCATCATCATAACATCATCTTGATGACATCACCTTACTTACATCACCTATTTTCTAAAAATTACATTTTTGCCCCTAAGGACAAAATCTTTGCAATTTCACCCCCTTAGGTGGCCGGCCATTAACATGTCTTGCAAGGCAAGTTCTTGCATCATCATGACATCATCTTGATGACATCATCTTGCTTACATCACCCACTTTCCAAAAATTACATTTTTGCCCCTAATGACAAAATCTTTGCATTTTTACCCTTTAGGTGGCCGGCCAACTCACCCTTTTTTCTAGAAAATTCCACATTTCTTTCCATGCTATTTAATCATTTATGATGTCATAAATCAAGGGTGTGATGATGTCATCCCTAACTAAGGCTCATTTGGCTATTTCCTTAATCCACAGTCCATTTTTATGCTACACAGATATTTCCAATACTGTGTTCACTTATACATAGTATTTTTATACTGCACTGCAGTCCAAAATTTATCTGTGTAAAATCGGACTTTATAAAAATTTTTCTTATTTCTTGGAACCTTTTTACCCTTTATTTCTTACTTGGTGTGCTTGATTTTTCTATGGTGGTTTTGAATCTAAATCTTTCTATCTTGTCTATAATGACGGTTTTTCGCAGTATATTTTCCATACTGCTTATCACATCACAGTACTATTGTGATACCTAGAATTTCATGTTGCCATTTTCCTTTTAAAAGAGGAATTATGAGCATATGTTGAAATGTTTACGGAAAAACTCAGTTAAGAGTTTTTCACACGTTTTACGAAGTCTTATGGCTCAATAAGACTCAGAACAGATTTTTAAGGATAGAAAACGCCCTTTCAGGTCAAAAAGGACAAAATAGGACGCAGTTCCGAAAAAGTCAAAGTTTGACTGAAAAAGTCAACTTTGACCAAGAAAGTCAAAGTTTGACCAAAAGTGGTCAACGGTTGACTCGACAGTGAAAAATGATGCAGTATGAGAAAATACTGCAAAATATGTCAGTATGGGCGAGATAGCCCAAGTAGACAGTAGAAAATAAGAAACACCCTAGAAATCAAGCATCCCTAGCATTAGTTGAGGTCAAGAACGACATTTTCAGTCAATAAGTCACCCAAAAGGACCAGTCAAGGTCAAAGGGCAAAAATGTCAAAATTTTCACTTTTGGGGCAAAAGTGTAAATTTTGAAAAATATGTGAAGTATGTTCAGTGACGTCGTTAGATGATGTCACAATAAGGCAATGACTTGCCTTGCAAGAAGAAAATAAGGACCGGCCACTTTTGGGGGTGAAAATGCAAGGATTTTGTCTTTCAGAGCAAAAACGTAATTTTAGAAAATATGTGATTCGAGTATGAGAAAATCACATAAAATCATGAAAAGAGTGATATTTGCTTGAAAAGCAAGCATTATGGCCAATCATGAAGTTTAAGGGCATAAATGCAAAAATTTTCACTTTTAGGGCAAAAGTGTAAATTTTAGAAATTTGACGATATGAGCATATGAAGTCACCAAGATGATGACATCATAAAATAATATGGGTGTGTTGATTTTTAGGACAATCGGACACCTAGAGGGCATTTTTGCAAGAATTTCCATTTTTGGGGGCAAAAGTGCAATTTTAGAAAATTGTGAGGTAAGCGATGATGTAAGCAAGTGACATCAGCCATGACATCAGCAAAACCCAGCTGTTGCTGAGCTTGGGACAGCCGGCCACCTTGGGGAGAAAGCAAGAGAAATGGAAAATTGTGGGGTCAAAATACAATTTTCAAAAGTTTCAAAAAAGCCTATAAATACATGCATTTGGACTGATTTTTGGAGCTGAAAATTCCATAAAACAGCCAAAACTCTGGCCAAAAATCTTCAGAAAAATCCGAGAGAGAGTGGAAGAGAAAAGGGAAGAGAAAAAGTTGGAAAAATTTTATGTGAGATGCATATGGTGTGCACGGGTTTGGTGCATGAAAACCAAGCCAAAATCTGGAAAATTTTTCCAGCAAATCTGGGCAGCAGCCGTGAGGAAGAGAGGAAGAAAGAGAGGAAAAATTTTCGGGTCCAACCTTGGTGTGTAACCGAGCATGGAGAAGAGAAACCGAACTAGGTGCCAAGGAGAGTTTTGGTGCTTGGTGGGTGCATGGTTTCAGCCAAGAAGGGAGCAGAAAATAAGGAGAAGAAATTTTCATGGGTTTGGGCAGCCAAGGGTTCGGCTTTTGACAGCAAGAATTCACCAAGAATGGTGAAAATTTTGGTGCAATTTTGGAGCCCAAAACCGAGCATGGGTGCAGCCAAAATAATGGATGATTTTCGGGTTCACAAACCATAGCCTAAACCAAGGGTAAGTCAAGGTAAACCCTTGATTTTTTTAAAGAAATTTCCATGCAAAGTTGATGGATTATTTATGGTGTGTTTGTATGTGTGCATGGCTGAAATTGGAACCCTTTTGGTGGGAGGACTTCGGCTGCAAAGGGGCAGCCAAAACAGCCAAGGAGTTCGGCTTCCAATAGGTGAACCAACTCCGAAAATGTGAGGTAAAGCCCTAAACCCTAAAGGTTTTGGTTCAAGTTTTAAATTGGGTATTTATGGTGTATTTTCAAGCATGATTGTAAGGGCTTACGCTCATTTATTTTTTTTTGTTAATGCCTAGTTAGGATGTGATGCTTGATAATGGGTGTATGGTTAGCTAGTTTAGTATGCATGGTTTATGTTTATGTGCTATGGTTTTATGCTTTCATGAATGCTTTGTTTTCATGAAAAATTGGTTGGTATTGTCCCTGCCCTAGGTGCAGCCGTGTGTGACATGAATGCTAGGAGGTTAGACCTAGTTTCGGTTTGGTTTATGTGATGCCATTCCATGTTTATGCAACCATAGAACACATGCAAACCTAGGGTTAGTAGTCCGGATTTGGTTTGCATGGCCACGAGGGGATGACATGTCAAAACATGTGGGACGTTAGTTAACGTTGCATGTTGTCTAATTAGGCTCCCGAGTGATCGGTTGAGTTAGTTTCCGAAATAGGAGACGTAAAAATCAAGTAACACGAAAACTGGTCAGATTCGGACTAAGTCTACCCAGTTTTCGTAAACGAAAAATAACAGGCCCTTAGAGGCCGAATTTGGGAAAACGTAAAACATGAAAGTTGTCCAGAACAACTTTTTCTATGGGGTTTCATGAGCCGTTTTCCAAAATAAGGCTCCAATGGCCTTTAAAAATGACAAAACACGTGGCTAAGCATTTAAGCCCCCAGACCCAGTTCGTTCCAGGAGTCAGCCAGTTTCAACTCAAAACTGGTATGAAACTAGGCCGATTTAGGAGTTTTGTAAAACATGAAAGTTATAGCATTTTTCGAGAGCTAGAACTTTCGTGAAGAAAACTTTTTCAGATTACGTACCGATTTTAAAACGAAAATTGTTTTATGAAGGGTGCTCAGGGAATCCGAAATCCCTGCACCACAAGTTTTACAAGTGTTGTTAGAAAAATGGTTTTTCAACCTTAAACGAGTATTTTGACTCGGAAAATCGTTCCAATGACGGTTTTCAACCTAAAATGATTTTACGAAGCATAAATCCATGATTTTGGGTTTTATGAATTAAGTTAAGAATTTTACAAGAAAATGTGAAATTTTGGGATTTATTCCTAAGTGTTTTCCAAGTATGGAAAAATGATTTTTCAAGCAAAGTTTTAGTTCACGTATGGTAACCGGGGGATATGCCCGAGTTACCGGGTCAAGCCCGAGACCCGAGAGGTTGACCATAGAAGGTTGACCATAGTTGACCGTAGTTGACCAAAGTTGACCATGGTTGACTTTTCGTTAACTAATAGTAGAGGTTTAGTTTATCCTTACGGGTTATCCAAAGTAACCCCAAGGGATACAGATTAAGCTCAACTAAAGGGTTATCAGATATGACCCGATAGTTTCAGATTAAGATAAGCAACCCTTAGAGGTTTAGTTTTGGCTTGGCACGCCAGGTTACCAAAAGTAACCAAATTAGACGCTTTGCACATAAGGGACATACAACCAATATCATGTAAACATGTTGGTTAGATTACCAGCATTTTCATCAGTTTAAGTAGAGCATGTCCTTTGTCAAGCAGGCAGAACCTGCAGCTGTACCAGGAGTGGAACAGCACCAGGAAGGGACAGTTAAGTAAGAATGTATAACGGAAAGGTAAGTACAATTTCGCCTATGGCATGAACATGTTTGTTGCATATGATATGTTTAAGAAATCATGAATGGGATTACATGATGCAGTATGTTTATGGTGTTCAGTATGCAGTATGTTTATGTGTTATGTTATGCAATATGTTAAGTATGTTTCATGTTAAGCATGCAATATGTAGTATGTTCATATATGTATGTGAAGTTAAGCATGTTATGTAGTATGTCATGTAGTATGTATGAGTATGTTAGGTTGTTGCATGTAGTATGCTTTATGTTAAATTTATGACATCACGAAACATGTCCACTAAAAATAAGTCACATGGTAAGAAAGAGTTAAGTCAAGTAGGACATGTTATGTTGTACTAGCTTGCCTTTGTGGTAAGTTTTAACGGCATGTTCCATGGTTTGACTTGATATGGAAGGGCTGACTCCACTACTCCATGTTAAACTGTGTGTTTCATGGTTTAAGTTGGTTTGGTCGGACCGCCTTCAATCACTCCATGGTTACATACCTAAGTACATACACACATGTTATAGTGGCAAGATAAGATCAGTAGTAAGACCATAAATGATTTTAATAATAAATCATAATTGGTTCACGTTTTTGGTGCATCTAGTTGCATGCGGATAGGATGTTGTGCTTACTGAGCTTTTTAGCTCATTACTTACGTTCATGCTGTAGGTAAGTTTCCTACCGGCACTTCCTGATACAAGCTGTGGAGAGATGGCGCAACAGAATGTGAAACGTGGGTATGGACTGCTACGGGGTTTCCGAAATGCGTTTAAAATGAAAATGTGTTTTCATTATGTTTCAGCATGTATGTATGTTTCAATTTTCAGTTTATGTATGTATGGAGCTTTCCGCTCAGGTGAAAGCTCAGTACTCAGTGAGTACATCAGAAACAGTAAGAGTGTTATAAAAGAAAAACAGTTTTAAGCTATATTTAACTTGAGTTAAAGTTTTATGATTTCCGCAATAAAGGTTTTCTAGTAACGATTTTTAGAAAAGAAGAAAAAAAAAATTTACTCTAAAATTTGGGTAACTTTATTTTTTCAAATCAAGCAAGACAAGTAAGTTAGTAAATGTCACGGACCGAACGCTCCAGGTTCGCGCGGTCAGCATCCGCGTGGATGTTGAGAGTAATCGGGTCGTGACAAGAGGTGGTATCAGAGAAAAGGGTTTTCGTATTAGAGCGAAAAGGTTTTCTGCCATCCCGTTTCACAATTCTGCCGCCAGCGCCACAGCATTGTAAGTTGTTTTCTTACTCTGTGTAGTTGTAAGATTAGCATAAAGACATGTACCTGGTTTTAAACCCAGGTTAGATTTATTAGGATTGACGGGAGCAGCAAGGCTTCATTGGCATTCCAAGGAATGGAGGAGCAGCTCCGCATCTTCGATAACACCAAGAGCAGTAGTTTCACAGAATGGAGAGTTTTCTCCGATTACGCGCTACAAGGACGCATTTTTCCAATTACGTTACGTTGCCAGTCAACGACCAGACGAGGTGACTCCTCAAATCAGTCAGATCAGATATGTAGCAGTTTGACCTACTTACCCAGAGAATTTCATGGATCAGCACTACCAACAGATCAGAGTTGCGCAGCAAGAGCGGGGTGGAAACGCTATTTTTATGATATGATATGAAGAGATTGCGAGAAATCTCTAGTAAGATATGTTAAGATAAGAAAAGAGTATAAGTGATAGAAGTAGAAGCTAGAAATTGGTTGTCGTGGGTACGACGGAACCAAATTTCGTAGAAGTCTATCTTGCAACTGTTATGGCCAAGTTGCAAAGATAAGTGCTAGAATAGCAATAAGAGATAAGATTGATTCCCGGTTAAGGGAGATTATGAGATTATGAGGAGTATAGATATTCCTAAGAATTAAGATTTTGCCCTTGTGTTATGAGGGAAAAGTTTGAAGCAAACAGAAAAGCTTCTTTTATTCAAGTAGTAGTTGGATATGTTAGTAGACCTTCCAACACATCACTCGAACGATATTAAGAATTTTCCAAAATAAACTTTGAAAAGTTTCAAAGACAGTATTTTTAGCAGAAATGCTCAGACTATGATCTTATGTTAATGGAACCCCTTCACGTTAAAAAGACGACCAAATCCTTGAGGAAGAAATTCCAAGATAGGGTTTGTCATACGTATGAAGTTCCGAGTTAGGAAACTGATTACGAAAGGTCGTAAACCTTGAGGATAAGTCCAAGAAAGGGGGGCCTTTATGTAGAGTAAAAGGGTTCTAGTAGAATAGGATCAAGTTTCAAGGGAGAAACTATATTCCAGAAAGAGTATTAAAGTATGATACGATATGTTTTCCAAGAGTGGAAACGAATTTTTTTAGTAAGTTTTTCAAGCAAGAACAAGCAGTATAAGATATGTTTTCAAAGTGTGACGAGTTATTTGATATACTTGTCCAACTTTTTATGTAAATAGTTCCTGTGATGCAATAGGAAAGGACAGTATGCAGTAAGATTAGTATGATAAGTATGATAAGTAGGCAAGTTCAGCAGTATGTAAGTATGTATGTTAAGCATGATAGCATGTAAGCAAGTATGAAGCCAGTAAGTATGATAAGTATGATAAGCATGAAGAGATGCAAGTAAGATTATGGTTCAGTATAAGAGACACGATCCCATTAAATATTAAAATGGCAACATGAAATTCTAGGTATCACATTCTACCCTCCTTATAAAATTTTCGTCCTCGAAAGCATATGTTGAAATGTTTACGGAAAAACTCAGTTAAGAGTTTTTCAAACGTTTTACGAAGTCTTATGGCTCAATAAGACTCAGAACAGATTTTTAAGGATAGAAAACGCCCTTTCAGGTCAAAAAGGACAAAATAGGACGCAGTTCCGAAAAAGTCAAAGTTTGACCGAAAAAGTCAACTTTGACCAAGAAAGTCAAAGTTTGACCAAAAGTGGTCAACGGTTGACTCGACAGTGAAAAATGATGCAGTATGAGAAAATACTGCAAAATATGTCAGTATGGGCGAGATAGCCCAAGTAGACAGTAGAAAATAAGAAACACCCTAGAAATCAAGCATCCCTAGCATTAGTTGAGGTCAAGAACGACATTTTCAGTCAATAAGTCACCCAAAAGGACCAGTCAAGGTCAAAGGGCAAAAATGTCAAAATTTTCACTTTTGGGGCAAAAGTGTAAATTTTGAAAAATATGTGAAGTATGTTCAGTGACATCGTTAGATAATGTCACAATAAGGCAATGACTTGCCTTGCAAGAAGAAAATAAGGACCGGCCACTTTTGGGGGTGAAAATGCAAGGATTTTGTCTTTCGGAGCAAAAACGTAATTTTAGAAAATATGTGATTCGAGTATGAGAAAATCACATAAAATCATGAAAAGCGTGATATTTGCTTGAAAAGCAAGCATTATGGCCAATCATGAAGTTTAAGGGCATAAATGCAAAAATTTTCACTTTTGGGGCAAAAGTGTAAATTTTAGAAATTTGACGATATGAGCATATGAAGTCACCAAGATGATGACATCATAAAATAAGATGGGTGTGTTGATTTTTAGGACAATCGGACACCTAAAGGGCATTTTTGCAAGAATTTCCATTTTTGGGGGCAAAAGTGCAATTTTAGAAAATTGTGAGGTAAGTGATGATGTAAGCAAGTGACATCAGCCATGACATCAGCAAAACCCAGCTGTTGCTGAGCTTGGGACAGCCGGCCACCTTGGGGAGAAAGCAAGAGAAATGGAAAATTGTGGGGTCAAAATACAATTTTCAAAAGTTTCAAAAAAGCCTATAAATACATGCATTTGGACTGATTTTTGGAGCTGAAAATTCCATAAAACAGCCAAAACTCTGGCCAAAAATCTTCAGAAAAATCCGAGAGAGAGTGGAAGAGAAAAGGGTAGAGAAAAAGTTGGAAAAATTTTATGTGAGATGCATATGGTGTGCACGGGTTTGGTGCATGAAAACCAAGCCAAAATCTGGAAAATTTTTCCAGCAAATCTGGGCAGCAGCCGTGAGGAAGAGAGGAAGAAAGAGAGGAAAAATTTTCGGGTCCAACCTTGGTGTGTAGCCGAGCATGGAGAAGAGAAACCGAACTAGGTGCCAAGGAGAGTTTTGGTGCTTGGTGGGTGCATGGTTTCGGCCAAGAAGGGAGCAGAAAATAAGGAGAAGAAATTTTCATGGGTTTGGGCAGCCAAGGGTTCGGCTTTTGACAGCAAGAATTCACCAAGAATGGTGAAAATTTTGGTGCAATTTTGGAGCCCAAAACCGAGCATGGGTGCAGCCAAAATAAGGGATGATTTTCGGGTTCACAAACCATAGCCTAAACCAAGGGTAAGTCAAGGTAAACCCTTGATTTTTTTTAAGAAATTTCCATGCAAAGTTGATGGATTATTTATGGTGTGTTTGTATGTGTGCATGGCTGAAATTGGAACCCTTTTGGTGGGAGGACTTCGGCTGCAAAGGGGCAGCCAAAACAGCCAAAGAGTTCGGCTTCCAATAGGTGAACCAACTCCGAAAATGTGAGGTAAAGCCCTAAACCCTAAAGCTTTTGGTTCAAGTTTTAAATTGGGTATTTATGGTGTATTTTCAAGCATGATTGTAAGGGCTTAAGCTCATTTATTTTTTTTGGTTAATGCCTAGTTAGGATGTGATGCTTGATAAGGGGTGTATGGTTAGCTAGTTTAGTATGCATGGTTTATGTTTATGTGCTATGGTTTTATGCTTTCATGAATGCTTTGTTTTCATGAAAAATTGGTTGGTATTGTCCCTGCCCTAGGTGCAGCCGTATGTGACATGAATGCTAGGAGGTTAGACCTAGTTTCGGTTTGGTTTATGTGATGCCATTCCATGTTTATGCAACCATAGAACACATGCAAACCTAGGGTTAGTAGTCCGGATTTGGTTTGCATGGCCACGAGGGGATGACATGTCAAAACATGTGGGACGTTAGTTAACGTTGCATGTTGTCTAATTAGGCTCCCGAGTGATCGGTTGAGTTAGTTTCCGAAATAGGAGACGTAAAAATCAAGTAACACGAAAACTGGTCAGATTCGGACTAAGTCTACCCAGTTTTCGTAAACGAAAAATAACAGGCCCTTAGAGGCCGAATTTGGGAAAACGTAAAACATGAAAGTTGTCCATAACAACTTTTTCTAGGGGGAGGAAATGAGCCGTTTTCCAAAATAAGGCTCCAATGGCCTTTAAAAATGCCAAAACCCGTGGCTAAGCATTTAAGCCCCCAGACCCAGTTCGTTCCAGGAGTCAGCCAGTTTCAACTCAAAACTGGTACGAAACTAGGCCGAATTAGGAGTTTTCTTAAACATGAAAGTTATAGCATTTTTCGATAGCTAGAACTTTCGTGAAGAAAACTTTTTCAGATTACGTACCAATTTTAAAACGAAAATTGTTTTATGAAGGGTGCTCAGGGAATCCGAAATCCCTGCACCACAAGTTTTACAAGTGTTGCTAGAAAAATGGTTTTTCAACCTTAAACGAGTATTTTGACTCGGAAAATCGTTCCAATGACGGTTTTCGACCTAAAATGATTTTACGAAGCATAAATCCATGATTTTGGGTTTTATGAATTAAGTTAAGAATTTTACAAGAAAATGTGAAATTTTGGGATTTATTCCTAAGTGTTTTCCAAGTATGGAAAAATGATTTTTCAAGCAAAGTTTTAGTTCACGTTTAGTTCACGTATGGTAACCGGGGGATATGCCCGAGTTACCGGGTCAAGCCCGAGACCCGAGAGGTTGACCATAGAGGGTTGACCATAGTTGACCGTAGTTGACCAAAGTTGACCATGGTTGACTTTTGGTTAACTAATAGTAGAGGTTTAGTTTATCCTTACGGGTTATCCAAAGTAACCCCAAGGGATACAGATTAAGCTCAACTAAAGGGTTATCAGATATGACCCGATAGTTTCAGATTAAGATAAGCAACCCTTAGAGGTTTCGTTTTGGCTTGGCACGCCAGGTTACCAAGAGTAACCAAATTAGACGCTTTGCACATAAGGGACATACAACCAATATCATGTAAACATGTTGGTTAGATTACCAGCATTTTCATCAGTTTAAGTAGAGCATGTCCTTTGTCAAGCAGGCAGAACCTGCAGCTGTACCAGGAGTGGAACAGCACTGGGAAGGGACAGTTAAGCAAGAATGTATAACGGAAAGGTAAGTACAATTCCGCCTACGGCATGAACATGTTTGTTGCATATGATATGTTTAAGAAATCATGAATGGGATTTCATGATGCAGTATGTTTATGGTGTTCAGTATGCAGTATGTTTATGTGTTATGTTATGCAATATGTTAAGTATGTTTCATGTTAAGCATGCAGTATGTAGTATGTTCATGTATGCATGTGAAGTTAAGCATGTTATGTAGTATGTCATGTAGTATGTATGAGTATGTTAGGTTGTTGCATGTAGTATGCTTTATGTTAAATTTGTGACATCACGAAGCATGTCCACTAAAAATAAGTCACATGGTAAGCAAGAGTTAAGTCAAGTAGGACATGTTGTGTTGTACTAGCTTGCCTTTGTGGTAAGTTTAAACGGCATGTTCCATGGTTTGACTTGATATGGAAGGGCTGCCTCCACTACTCCATGTTAAACTGTATGTTTCATGGTTTAAGTTGGTTTGGTCGGACCGCCTTCAATCACTCCATGGTTACATACCTAAGTACATACACACATGTTATAGTGGCAAGATAAGATCAGTAGTAAGACCATAAATGATTTTAATAATAAATCATAATTGGTTCACGTTTTTGGTGCATCTAGTTGCATGCGGATAGGATGTTGTGCTTACTGAGCTTTTTAGCTCATTACTTACGTTCATGCTGTAGGTAAGTTTCCTACTGGCACTTCCTGATACAAGCTGTTGAGAGATGGTGCAACAGAATGTGAAACGTGGGTATGGACTGCTACGGGGTTTCCGAAATGCGTTTAAAATGAAAATGTGTTTTCATTATGTTTCAGCATGTATGTATGTTTCAGTTTTCAGTTTATGTATGTATGGAGCTTTCCGCTCAGGTGAAAGCTCAGTACTCAGTGAGTACATCAGAAACAGTAAGAGTGTTATAAAAGAAAAACAGTTTTAAGCTATATTTAACTTGAGTTAAAGTTGTGAGATCTAGTTTTTCATGTGACTAGCTTCTGTAAATACTTGAATGTAAATAGTACATGCAATTTCATGAAAAAGCTTGTTTCAGAGCTCTAATATGTGTTATGAGTTTTTATAGCTTAATAAAACTCAAAAATGACTGTTCGAAGAAGCAAATAGCCTTTTTGAACAATAAGAAGTGAAACCGACTCAATTCCACAAAAGTCAAAATTTTGACCGAAAAAAGTCAACTGTTGACCGAAAAGTCAAAGTTGGACCAAAATGGCCGAAATTATGACGGAGGAATTTTAAGATCTGCGTTTTATGAAAAAATAATGCAGGAACTAATTTTTATGACAGTTAGAAACTAAAACCACCTTAGAAAAATCAAGCACGCCACAGTAAGTCACGAGGCAGAAGGATTTGAGAAAAGATCTTCAATCCGATTTTTTTGACTGTAATTATGAAAAATCCAAACTGTAAAATAATTATTACAGTATTGGAATTTAAATTTTTACAATCAAAGTTTCAATGTTTTTATCCAAACAAGCCCTAAATTTTAAGATATCTCACAAAGAAATTATTATTTTATTCAAAGTGAGATGTGTTGGACCAATCACAAGAGGACACCTAGCCTTTGCCAACTCACCATGAGTTGTCTTGCACCTTCCATGAGCTCCGGACACCTAGCATGCAAGAAGTCCAAAATTTGCAAAATTTTGGGGTCAAATTTCTATTTCAAAAAGCTCTCCAAGTTGTCTATAAAAGGGGGTGGATTTTCTCTATTCATTTTAAACAAAAAATGCAGCCAAACTCTTGAGGTTTTTCAGCTCAAAAATCCGAGAGAAAGGGAGAGAGTGATCAGAAAATTTTTCCAAGTTCAAGCAATCTTTCTTGCTTCGGGTAGCTAGGAAACCGAGTGGAAGAAAAGAAAAATTTTTCTGCAGCTCCAACAGCCCTTGTTGCCGTGGGTTTGGAGCAGGGGAAACACAAGGGAAAACCAAAAATTTGGGGTAGAAATTAGGGTTTAAGGTTCGGGTTTGTCTAGTGAGCCAAAGGAGTGAGTTTGGTGCAAGTTTTGGAGCTTGATTTTAACTCCAAGCAGCCCTCGGGTTTGTGGGAGAAAAGAGAGGAAAAAATTTCAGATTTGGGGCTAGCCTTTCTTGAGTAGCCGAGCAAGGTGAGGAGACCACAAAGGAACCAAAAATCTGATTTTTGGTGCGTGGGGAGTGAGCAGCCGAGCCCTTGAACCAAAGGGAGCAAGCAGTTTTTTTCGGGTCATCCAAACCCTAAGCCGAGAGTCACCTCTTGGAAGGTAAAATTTTTAAAAGCTTTTCACAAGTTTAAATGAGTTTTTAAGCATGTGATTTACGTGTATTTCATGCAAAAATTGTGTAAGAGCATAAGCTCCTATATGTGTTTTGATGGCTGCCTTTGATGTGCTTGTGTGCTTAGTGTTTGGTTAGGTTGATTCTAGGTGTGGTTTGGTTTATGTTTATACTCATAAATTATGCTATGTGCTTGATATGCTAGATTGGCATGTTAGGGTTTGATGTAGGTAATATGTCCCCAAATTAGGTTAAGTAGTATTATGCATGTATGTTATGTTTTATGAACCAAATGCATGAGAATGGTGTGATGTATGCTAAGCTAGTGGATATGCAACCCTAGGATTAGTGTTCGGATTTTTTTGGGTTGCAATGATCACATGGGCTGTATGATAGGGCTAAGGGACGATTAGATGCGCTGCATGTTTGATGATTATCTCCCGATGTGGGCGGTCGAGTTAGAACCCGCGATTTAGGACGTAACAAGAAATGTAAGAACCAAAACTAGCTCTCGGGTTCCAGGGAGCTGTTTCGGTAAAACACGGATTACAGGCCTTTAGAGGCCGAATGGGCAAAAAGTTAAAACACGAAAGTTGTAGACTAGGTTGTTTCCTAGCGGCCAACGCGGCCAGTTTTCCAAAATAAGGCTCCAACAGCCTTCTTTTTCAAGGAAACCCGATAGAGGTCTGTAAGACTCGGTTTTCAAAGTTAATCTCGTTTTCAATTAAAAACTGGTACCAATCGGTACAGAATCAGAAATTTCTCAAAACATGAAAGTTTTAGAACTCTTTGAGGGCTAGAACTTTCGTGAAGAAAATATTTTCAAATTCAAAAGCGATTTTTAACTATAAACCGAAATGCCAAAACTGCGCAGGAATCCAAGAGTTTCTGTGCAAGATTTTATAGAACCCTTTAGGAAAAACGTTTTTTCGAGCTAATCACGTTGTTTCAAGTATGGAAACTGTCCCAAAAGCAGTTTCCGACCCCCAAATGTTTTATGAAATTATAAGCCAGGATTTACGAATTTTTACGAAAAAGTTGATAAGATTAAGTTTTAAAAGCTAAGTGTTTTTATGAAGTAAGAAAGATAAGTTAAGATTTTTAAAAGAAAATGGTTTCTAAGTTAAGGTTTTCAAAGCAAAAGGATTTTAAGCTAAGTGTTCAACGCTATGTTAAGACGCATGATAACCGGGAATCTATACCCGAGTTATCGGGACTTAGTTCCCACAATCCTAAAGTAAGCCGAATAGGGATTCACGTTAAAGATCACAAGGGTTAACCTTGGTTGACCCATAAATTGTTGATCAAAGCTCAAGGGTTGATGTTCATCTAACCCGACATGTTTTCGATATGGGCTAAGTGTATGAAATGGATATCCAACGTATCTTTATAGATCACGATATATGATCTAAAAGACTACTGAGGTAGTCACCCTTATGTACGCATGGTCTTTTGTTAGGGGGGGACATATCACCGAAAAACCCACATGATATAGATTAGAAATCTCATGTACATCCTTCGATCGAGCAGGAGGGATTCTGCAATTAAAGCTCGAAGAGGAGTAAGACAAGCAGCACACGGATCGACGGTAAGTACAACACCGTCTACAGCATAAGCTACTAGTATATATTACTAGATGTCTATGATGTGTTATGTGCTATGTGTTAGTTAACATGTATGCAATATAATTATGTTATGAATATGATTATTATGCTAGGGCATAAATAATAGAATCAAAAAGGTGACAACAGAATGTATGTTCACTTATAGTAAGAATAAGTAAGTTAATAAGCGATGTGTCGTACCACCCACGCCAGGTTGGGTTGGACTGTGAATTGAGTTGGATAAGGTTTGGCCGCCCCAACCAATTCATAGTCGCGCGCCGGTTACGAACACACGAGGTAAGGGCCCATAATGAGTAGAGATAAGAAAGCATAACATGGTCAATACTTGCTATGTGTATTTCCTGTTTATGCTATATTTTCTTTACGGCTTAAGAGTTGTACTTACTGAGCTCTAGCTCACTGTTTGAGTTTATGCTGTAGGTAAGGAACCAGCTATATGAAAAAGATGCAAGATGGAGTAGCGAGCCAAGGGACTGTGAATGAGTGGATTATGGGTATCGCTACGTGTTTTGTGGTTTTTATGTAAATTATGAAATATTTTATATTAACCGGTAATTAATATACTAGTATGCAAAAACAGTAATACTTTATGTTTATAATGTTTTGTCAATGCTATAAAAAAAAAAAAAAAAAAATTTTCCGCTGTGTTTTCAATTAATGTGTTTAAGTTATATTATGAATGTATGTTAGTAAGTAAGGTAACGGCCTACGCTAGGTGGGGCGTTACAAAAGTTTTATGATTTCTGCAATAAAGGTTTTCTAGTAACGATTTTTAGAAAAGAAGAAAAAAAAATTTACTCTAAAATTTGGGTAACTTTATTTTTTCAAATCAAGCAAGACAAGTAAGTTAGTAAATGTCACGGACCGAACGCTCCAGGTTCGCGCGGTCAGCGTCCGCGTGGATGTTGAGAGTAATCGGGTCGTGACAACTATTATGCCTTTGACCTCTATGATCAACCTTTGACTTTTTCGGTCAAACTTTGACCAACATAAAATCATGAATTTTTGTGATTCCTTTATCACAAAAAGCCCTTTACATGACTAAACAACTACTTATTGAGTCTCATAACTAATTGAATGAGAACTCAAATATTTACTGATAAAATTATGAATTTCACGTTGATATTCATAATTTTCATGAAATAGCACATAAACACATAATACGGACTTAATTTCCTTTAATCGTGAGTCTGTATAAATTTAGGGGTATTACAAGGTGGATCCCAAAAAGGCTAAGTGCTTTCACTGTGGGAAGAAAGGACATTTTGAGAAGGATTGCTGAGAATTCCTGACTTTGCAAAAGCAGAAAGGTAATTTCAATATCCTGTATCTTGAGGGTTGTTTAGTGGAAGAATCTAAGAACAATTAAGTTATAGATTCTGGAGCTACTAACCATGTTTGTATTTCTCTATAGGGGTTCAAGGTAACGAGAAGTCTGCATGAGGAGGACTTTACGTTAAGAACCGGCGATGGCACGTTGGTGCGAGCTGAAGAAGTGGGAGAAGTGCATCTTTATTTTGATGAATTTAGGTTTATTGTTTTGGGACATTGTTTTTATGTTCCTAATTTTAAGAGGAACCTAATTTCGGTAGCTTGTTTAATTAAAGATTCTTGTTCAGTTTCTTTTAATAATATAGTTGTTATTAGGAAAAACATTTATCTTATCTGTAATGGATGGATACATGGAAATCTTTATTTTATCAAACCTAAGATGCACTCACTGCTTGATACAGAATTGGAAAAGAACTCTAAAAGACATAACTCTTCTCACTCTAACAAATCATATCTTTGGCATTTACGACTTGGTCACATAAGCCTTAACAGAATTCAAAGGATGGTAAAAGATGAATGCCTTGACTTGTACGAGGTTGAACCTTGGCCACAATGTGAATCCTGTTTGGAGGGCAAGATGACTAAATGGTACTTTGCTGCCAAAGATGGTCGTGCCGAGAAACTTTTAGAACTTGTGCATACAGATCTTTATGGTCCCATGAACATAAAAGCACATGGTGGGTATGAGTATTACATCACTTTTATTGATGATTACTCAAGGTATGGGTATGTCTATTTGATGACCCGCAAAAGTGAAGCCTTTGACAAGTTCAAAGAGTTTCGGGCTGAAGCGGAGAAACAATTAGGGAAGTCCATTAAGACACTTCGATCGAATCGAGGTGGGGAATGCCTATCGGATGAGTTCTTAGGATATTTGATAGAGAATGAGATACAATCCCAGTTGACTGCATCTGGTACTCCTCAACAGAATCATGTAGCTGAGAGAAGGAATAGGACCCTATTGGATATGGTCCAGTCCATGATGAGTTACTCCACTTTACCTTTGTCATTTTGGGGGCACGCCATACAAATTGCATGCTATTTTCTGAATAACGTTCCCTCCAAATCGGTTTCTAAAACTCCTTACGAGTTATGGACGAGTAGGAAACCTAATTTGAATTATATTCAAATTTGGGGTTGTCCGGCACACGTCCTAGATGAGGAAGCGAAGAAATTTGAGTAACGATCAGAAGTGTGCTTGTTTGTTGGCTATCCAAAAGGGACAAAATGTGGTCTATTCTATAATCCGAAGCAAAATAAAGTATTGTTTCAACACATGCAACATTCCTGGAGGAAAGTTACATGGAAGACTTTAAACCTCGTAGCAAAGTAGTGCCTGAGGAGATGACTTCAGGTTTGGATGTTCCTAAAGTCACAGAAAACCCTGTGGAAAAATCACTAAAGAATCAACAACCACAGGAGCTTCGTCGTAGTGGCAGGATTATCAGGGAACCTGAAAGGTACATGTTCAATGGTGAAGTTTGTGAAGCAGAATCTGTAGAACATAATGATGATCTGACTACGTACAAGGAAGCTATGGAGGATGTTGATTCTAGTCTTTGGCAAAAGGCTATGAACACCGAAATGAAATCTATGGATTCCAACGGGGTCTGGAAACTTGTAGACTTACCCCAAGGCATAAAAATGATTGGGTGTAAGTGGGTATACAAGAGGAAGAGAGGCGTGGATGGGAAAGTGGAAACTTTCAAGGCAAGACTTGTAGCGAAGGGCTATATGCAGAAAGAAGGAATCGACTATGAAGAAACCTTCTCGCTTGTAGCAATGCTTAAGTCAATCCGCATTCTTTTATCCATTGCGGCTGCTCTCGATTATGAGATCTGGCAAATGGATGTCAAGACAGCTTTCTTGAATGGCTCTCTTTAGGAAGATATCTATATGATACAATCAGACGGGTTCAAGGCAAAGGCCCAAGAAAACAAAGTATACAAGTTGCTTAAATCAATTTATGGATTAAAGCAAGCATCTCGTTCTTGGAATATCAGGTTTGATCAAGCGATCAAAACTTATGAATTTGAACAAAACATTGATGAACCATGTATTTATAAGTGTATCAAGAACGAGAAAGTGGTGTTCCTTGTACTTTATGTGGATGGTATATTGCTTATTGGAAACGATGTGGCAATATTATCATCTGTCAAAGTTTGGTTAGCCAAACAGTTTGACATGAAGGACTTAGGAGAAGCTAGTTATGTTCTTGGTATTCAACTCTTTAAAGATAGAAAGAACAAAACGATAGCACTCTCCCAAGCTTTATACATTGATAAAATACTTGAGAAGTTTTCAATGAAGGATTCCAAGAAAGGTGCTCAACCTTTCAGGATTAGAATCAAGCTTTCTAGAGATGACTGTCCCAAGACATCGGAAGAAAGGGGGGACAGTCATCTCTAGAAATGGAGCGTATGAAAAATGTACCTTATGCATCAGCGGTAGGTAGTCTTATGTACGCTATGTTATGCACTAGGCCTGACATTTGTTTTGCGGTTGGTAAGGGAAGTCGATATCAATCGAATTCGGGACCGAACCATTGGGCTACGGTTAAGCATATACTCAAGTATCTACGGAGAACGAGGGATTATATGCTAGTGTATTCCGGTCAGGACCTTATTCCTATAGGATATACAGATTCTGATTTCAATCAGATCAGGATTTAAGAAAATCGACTTCAGGATCTATCTTCACCCTTAGAGGTGGTACTGTTGTGTGGAGGAGTGTTAAGCAATCTTGTATTGCTGACTCAAATATGGAAGCCGAGTATGTGGTAGCCAGTGAGGCATCAAAGGAAGTGGTTTGGCTCCGCAGGTTCCTTGGTGACCTTGAGGTTGTTCTTAGTACGGATAAAGCTATGGTGCTCTACTGTGACAACAGTGCAGTAGTAGCTAATACCAAGGATCCTAGGCATCATAAGAGGAGTAAGCATATTGACAGAAAATATTACAATATCACAGGCTTTTGTTGAGAGTGGAAATGTGACGGTTTGCAAAATCGCATCGGTGGACAATCTTGCTGACCCGTTCACGAAGACTTTGGTAGCCAGAAGATTCGAAGAACACATCGAAGGCATGTGGATGCGTAATATGTCACATTTACTCACTTAGGGCAAGTAGGAGATTGTTGGGATCTATATGTGCCCCAATGATAGAAAATCAATATTAGGGATTTTCTGTGAATATGACATTTTAATATTAATAAGAGGAAGTTATTCATGTTTAATAAGTTGTGTCCTATTTACTTTCATTTGTTGATTGTATGATTATTTTGAGAAAACATAAAATACTCCTAGACTGTTGGTAATATATTGAATTACCATATGTATACGGGGTATGCATAGAAGACGTGGTAATTTGATAACAGTCTAAATAAATAGTCCGCAATCAACGGAATAAGATTTGTGGATCTTATTCATGATAAGATTGTAAAGGTTGTCTATTTCCTTGGAGGGATGGTTTGTCTTGACCATCGGATAGGTTCCGAGTAGAAACTTTAATATATACTAGTATTGAGGTATGACATTGGACTGGACCTAAAGTGTTAATTGATTCAGTTTAATAATTCCATTTATAAGAATCAGTGATGCTTTGATTATCATTCTGCATTAATCTTAATCCTGAAATGATTACTTAAGTTCATATCCATGACTTATGTACTTTGGTGCACTAAAGGTGAGACACTGTGTAACACCCAGAATTTTCATGGACTTGTGATTTCCTCATTTATAAGAAATTAGAAGTCCGTACGATGTGTTTACAAGATGTTTCATGGAAAATTATGAATAGCAATGTGAAATTCATTATTTTATTAGCTAATGTTAGAATTCTCATTAAATCGGCTATGAGACTCAAAATAAAATGCCAGGATTAGCAAACGGCATTTTGAGTCCAAAAGAACGAAAAAGGATGTAATTTTACGAAAGTCGAATGTTTGACCAAAAAGTCAAAGTTTGACCAAGGACGGGTCAAAACGTGGACTCTACAGTATGATGAAGGGTAGTGTAGAAGAGACTGCGAACATTTTTTTTATGATCAAGATAGTAGAAATGAGCCGTAAAATCACCCTAGAAATCAAGCACACTAAGTTAAGAATTAAGGGCAAAAAGGTCTCTAAAAAATAAGAAAGAAAGTTTTTCGGTCCGATTTTACATAGAAAAATTTTGGACCGAAGTTCAGTAAGAAAATACGAACCACAGTATTGGAAATAACTGCGTGACACAACAAAGAAATGGATTATTTTGGAGAAAGAGAACAAGAGCCAAACAAGGCCCTTGTTTTTAAAGGATGAGGTCACCTTGATGACCTCACAAAGTGTGAGCTAAGCATGGGAAAGGAATGACTCAAGAGCCTCCACATCCCCCTTAGCCAACCACTCCCCCCATTCCTCCCAATGGCCGACCAACCCCTCCCCCTTTCTCCCTCAATTTTCGGCAGCCATGTGAAAGCAAGGGAAAAAGCCACTTTTTGGAGAAAAAAGTGCGATCAACCAAGCTCTCCTTTCCTCTATAAATAGCCACCCCAAAAACCCACTCTCTTTATTCATAAAAAGCAGCCAAACTCTGCCAATTTTCCAGCAAGAAAAACCGTGGGTTGAGGGTGAGAAAGTGTGACGCCCCCTTCTATGTAGGGCCGTCACCTTACTTACTTAACTTACTTTGCTTGAAAATTTAGGAATATATTTTTTTTCTTTTTGAATCATACTTGTTTTAGAAAAAAGGTTTGCTCATAGAAACCCATCTTACATACTTACTGAAATAAAAACTTATTTAAAAGTCTTTGGTACCAAAATACCATATAACATAATCTGCTTCCATAATATATACATACATACAAAAACTTCTTAACTCAAAAGGGTTGCGGAATTTATGCGTAGTGGTATCCATACCGCCATTCATCCACCGCATCGCGCACACATAGCCCATCGATTAAGCTGCAGGTTTCTTACCTACAGTATGAAATATAACTGAATGAGCTTTCGCCCAGTAAGCACAAACGTAATCTCACAAAACATTTCATTTAAAGCACTTTGAAAACATAACAATCATCATATGCATATGCGTGAACCATTTATGTTCATTTATGCATTCCTTTTTAACTTAAACTTATCTTACATATGGGCCCTATAGTGTACGTACCATCATTTATTTAGCGCGCCTCCAGATACAGTTAAGGTTTGCAAGGTCCCTAACTGCTCTGGGAAACATTTAACTTTAACATGAAAATCCTCCAACCTTTGGGAGGTTTATCCTCCACCTTTGGGAGGTCGGTATGACACTTTACTTGTGATTTCTTAATATGTTGTTTATCTTTAGTGAACATACCTTATGATGTCACCATGTGATAACATAACTTTCATCTCATTCATAACATGGCATGGCATTCTTTTCATTCATTGCATTCGCAATTATGGCACTTTTATAAACATGACATTTTGCAAATATAGCACTTTTTGTAAACATAGCATTTTGCAAATATAGCACCTTTCATAAACATAGCATTTTGCAAATATAGCATTTTTCATAAACATAGCATTTTGCAAATATAGCACTTTGTAAAGCATGGCATTTCATAGATATAGCACAAAACATGTTGTAGTATATTTGAAAACCACATACTTGAACATAATTTACTAGCTTTCATATTGCAGGTGAGGTTTGTACTTACCTCTCGTGCCGTATCCTTAATGTCGCGTCCTTAAATCAGTTTGCAACTGTCGGCCACTTCCTGCTATTTTAAAGAGCATAGGATCAGGATCCTTTCATAAGGTGTTGGTGACCTTATGACGCCCCATTCTACGTAGGGTCGCCACCTTACTTACTTAACTTAACTTTACTTAAAATTTGGGAATATATATATATTTTTTTGAAACCTACTTATAAAAAGCATTTATCTTTAGCAATAGATCATTGATACTGAAGTAGAAAGTTTACTTAAAGTCTTTAGTATCAAAATACCATATAACATAAGTGGTTTTCATTACATATACTTATATACAAAAACTCCTTGACATATCAAAAGATTGCGGAATCTATGCGTAGTGGTATCCATACCGCCCTTCGTCTGCCGCCTCACCATCCACACAACGCCCACCATTCAAGCTGCAGGTTTCTTACCTACAGTATGAAATATAACTTTATGAGCTTTCGCCCAGTAAGCACAAACATATCTCACAAAACATTTTATTTAAAGCATCTTGAAAACATAACATTCATCATATGCATATGCGTGAACCATTTATGTTCATTTATGCATTCCCTTTTTTTTTTTTTAACTTGAACTTATCTTTCTTATGGGCCCCATAGCGTACGTACCATCATTTATTTAGCGCGCCTCCAGATACAGTTAGGGTTTGCAAGGTCCCTAACTGCTCAGGGAAAACATAATTGATTACACCCTCCCGCATCAACGAGAGGGCGATAATCCATAACTTTAACATGAAAAACCCTTCACCTTGAGGAGGTCGGTATGACACTTTACTTGTGATTTCTTACCATGTTGTTTATCTTTAGTGAACCGACCTTATGATGTCACTATATGATAACATAACTTTTATCTTCTTCATAACATGGCATGGCATTTTGAAATCATAGCACTTTTACAAACATATTATTATTTTTTTGCAAATATAGCACTATTGAAAACATGACATTTTGCAAATATAGCACTTTTAGAAAACATGGCACTTTGCAAAATAACATTTATGCACATATAGCATCTTGTAAATATAACACTTATGCAAATATAGCATTTTTATAAAGCATGACATTTAAACATAGCGTCATCTTGAACATAGCATAAAAACATGTAATAACACTTTTGAAAACATACTAGCTTTCATACTGCAGGTGAGGTTTGTACTTACCTCTCGTGTCGTATCCTTAACGTTGCGTCCTTAAATTTGTCGGCAACAGCAGGTCACTTTCCTGCTATATGAGAAATATATTATTAGGATCCTATCGTAAGTTGTTGGTGACCAAACCAACATTCATGCCTAATCTTGGTTGTATATCCCATTCACTTGATCTCCATAATCATCCTTCTTCATTAAGGATCATCTACTTTGATTAACCCTTAAGAGGTCATGTTGGACAACCTCTTGATTAGATCCTTGTTCTATTGTTGGTTTTCTTGAAAACTTTGGGCTTCATTTATACATCCTCATTATTGGGTTATCTCCATCAACCCCTTAAATCCTAGCCCAAAAATACATGTGGGTGTCCCTTAGGGTTATGTTGGGTAGCCCTTAAGGTCAACTCTTAGTCATCATTGGGTTTATAACTCGGATATGACATCCGGCTACCGTTCGTAATCGGCTTGCTTACCAATTTCTCCATAAAACTCCATTTCTTTAACTTTTGGAAAACCTTGTGTAATTATCTTCAAAAATCCCTTAGTTCGCTAGTAAAAATTCTTACTTCTTTAACTTGAAAATACTTGGCTTAAAAACCCATTTTTCTTCTTAGCTTGAAAGTACTTGTCGTAAAATCATCATTTTTCCTTAACTTGAAAACATTTGGTTTGAAACCCCTTTTTCTTTACTTCTTGAAAAAATGTGGAATTTCAAATCCGGGTCCTTAAAATTCATGGTTTTAGAAACAGATATTTTATAAAAACATTTAAGGCTGGAAACTGCCTTTGGAACAGTTTCCGTAGCTAAAATAACAATTTAAAGACACTTTACATTTTTTAGAAAACATCTTTGAAAAACTAAGGTGTAGGAATTTCGGATTCCTTGCGCACCTTCCCTAAAACGTGCCCAGTTTAAAAATTCATCGAGAATCTGGAAAACTTGTCTTCACAAAAGTTGTAGCTCTCGAAAAATGCTAAAACTTTTATGTTTTGTAAAAAATCCATTTCAGCTTGTATTAGTACCAGTTTTTGTTTGAAAACTGGCTGACCCTGGAAAACTGAGTGAAAACTGGGTTTGGAGATCAGCCACGGGTTTTGGAGAAAACAGAGGCCGTTGGAGCCTCATTTCGAGATTCTTCCCATGCTGCTCTCTAGTAAAAGTTGTTCCGAGCAACTTTCATGTTTTAACTTTTACCCCGTTCGGCCTCTAAGGGCCTTAAAAATTCACTTTCCTAAGACTGGCCAGATTCGAATCCGAATTGGCAGTTTCGGTTGCTTAGTTCGGTTTACATCCTAGTTCGCCGATTCTATCTCGACCGACCACTTCGGGAGCTTACTCATCAAACATGCAGTGTTTCTAACATCCCATTCATACTAGCATACAAATCCCATGGGTCCATGCAATCTCAAACCGAAAACTCTAACCTTGGGTTGCATGATTTCTAGCTTAGAATTTCACACCAACAAGCATCCATCATCTCACCCCTAAGCTAGCAGCCGACCAGCCACTACCTAGGGCAGGTCTTGACCAAAAATTTAAGGGACATATCAACCACATCTAGCATGCTTCCTAACCATTTTTCAAGCACAAAATTTAAGCAAACAAGCATCATAATCAAGCCAATCAAACTCTAATCCCTAATAAAGAACACACACCAACAAATTAGCGCTGAAAAATAAAATGGACTTATGTCCATACAAACCAACTTGAATCACCATAAAAATGCTAGATTTGCACTTAATTTCAAGCTTGGTTCAAGAGTTTACCTTAACCCAAGTTAGGGATTGAAAATCTTCCAAGATCCCCTTGCTCCTTAGCTCACGGTTTTGGCTCCACCTAGGGTCCCAAAATTTTTCTCTTGGTTGATCCACACAAAGCCGAGCCTTCCCACAAGGTTTCCCCTCAAAATTTCCAGATTTTCTCACCTCTTTCTCACCCTCAAACCCACGGTTTTGGTGCCCAAAAATGGGTCTCCAATGTGATGCCCCCTTCTACGTAGGGTCGCCACCTTACTTACTTAACTTAACTTTACTTAAAATTTAGGAATATTTTTTTTTTGAAACATACTTATAAAAAGCATTTGTCCTTAGCAATAGATCATTAGCACTAAAGTAAAAGTTTACCTAAGGTCTTTAGTTCCAAAATACCATAGTACAAAACGTGTCTTTATCATATGTATACTTATATACAAAACTTCTTAACTTATCAAAAGATTGCGGAATTAATGCGTAGTGGTATCCACACCGCCCTTCGTCTGCCGCCGCATCATCCTCACAACGCCCACTATTTAAGCCGCAGGTTTCTTACCTACAGTATGAAATATAACTTGATGAGCTTCCGCCCAGTAAGCACAAATGCGATCTCACAAAACATTTTCATATTCAAAACATCTTGAAAACATACATCATCATATACATATGCGTGAATCATTTATGTTCCATTTATGCATTCCTTTTAACTTAAACTTATCTTCCTTATGGGCCCCATAGTGTACGTACCATCATTTATTTAGCGTGCCTCCAGATACAGTTAGGGGTTGCAAGGTCCCTAACTGCTCTGGGAAAATATAATTGATTACACCCTCCCGCATCAACGAGAGGGCGATAATCAATAACTTTAACATGAAAAACCCTCCACCTGATGGGAGGTCGGTACGACACTTTACTTGTGATTCTTTACCATGTTGTTTATCCTTAGTGAACATACCTTATGATGTCACTATATGATAACATACTTTCATCTCATTCATAACATGGCATGTCATCTTTTCATTCATGGCATTTGCAATTATGGCACTTTTATAAACATGACATTTTGTAAGTATAGCACTTTTGTAAAACATAGCATTTTGCAAATATAGCACTTTCATGAACATAGCACTTTCATGAACATAGCACAACATTATGCAGCATATTTGAAAATAGCATACGTGAAAATATTCTACTAGCTTTCATACTGCAGGTGAGGTTTGTACTTATCTCTCGTGTCGTTCCTGAAAGTTGCGTCCTTAAATTTGTCGGCAACAGCAGGTCACTTTCCTGCTATACCAAAAATATAGGATCAGGATCCTTTCGTAAGGTGTTCGTGACCTACCAACACTCACACCTATTCTTGGTTGTGTGTCCCATATACTTGAAATCCATCTTGGTCACCTCAATTATCGTCCTTCATTAAGGGTAACCTCTTTTCTTCTTATTACTAAACCCTTGATCTTAACATTAGGGTTTAAGGTTCCATTATACTTTTTGGGCTTTGCTCATACATCCTTGTTGTTGGGTTATTTCCATTAACCCCTTAAATCTTAGCCCAATTATATAGTTGGGTATCCCTTAGGGTTATGTTGGGTAACCCTTAAGGTTAGCCTTAATTAAACCTTGGGTCAACCCTTAGTCAACCCTTGGTCATCCTTAGGTGTGTAACTCGGATATAAAATCCGGCTACCGTTCGTAGTCGGCTTGCTTACCAATTTAACTTTAAAATCCCTCTTCCTTATTTTTGGAAAATCCTGTGTAATTATCTTCCAAAAATCCTTTAATTCACTTGTAAAAATTCTTACTTCTTTAACTTGAAATATTTTGGCTTAAAATCATCATTTTTCATTAACTTGAAAACATTTGGTTTGAAACCCCATTTTTCTTCACTTCTTGGAAAAGTGTGGAATTTCACACCCGAACCCTTTAAAATTCATGGTTTTTGAAACCGATCTTTTATAAAATCATTTGAGACTGGAGACTGCCTTTGGAACAGTTTCCGTAGCTAAAATAACAATTTAAAAGTACTTCACAATTTTTCTAGAAAGCATTTTTGTAAAACTCATGTGCAGGATTTCGGATTCCCTGCACACCTTCCATAAAACGTGTCCAGTTTAAAAATTGGCTTTGAATTTAAAAAACTTGTCTTCATGAAAGTTGTAGCTCTCGAAAAATGCTAAAACTTTCATTTTTTGTGAAAAATCCAGTTCGGCTTGTATTAGTACCAGTTTTAGTTTGAAATTGGCTGATCCTGAAAAACGGAGTGAAAACTGGGTCCAGGGATCAACCACGGGTTTTGGGGGAAACGGAGGCCGTTGGGGCCTTATTTCGAGATTCTGCGTGTGTTGCTCTCTAGTAAAAGTTGTTCCGAGTAACTTTTGTGTTTTGAGTTTTACCCCGTTTGGCCTCTAAAGGCCCTTTATTTTTACTTTCCTGAAACTGGCCAGTTTCGTAACCGAAATGGCAGTTTCGGTTGTTAATTTCGTTTTACGTCCTATTTCGCAGAATCTACCTCGACCGATCACATCGGGTGCTTATACACCAAACATGCAGCGTTTCTAACATCCCATTCATACAAGCATACAAATCCCATGGGTCCATGCAACCTCAAACCGAAATCCCTAATCCTTGGTTGCATGGTTCTATCTAGCATTCCACATCAACATCATTCATCATCTCCCCCTAAGCTAGCAGCCATCCATCCACTGCCTTAGGGCAGATTTTTGACCAAATCTTAAGGGACATATCAACCACATCTAGCATGTTTCCTAACAAAATTTTCAAGCACAAAATTAAGCAAACAAACATCAAAAATCAAGCCGACCACTCTAATCCCTAATCAAGCACACACACCAACAAATGAGGGCTGAAAAATCGAATAGACTTATATCCTTACAAACCAACTTGAATCACCATCAAAATGCTTAAATGGAACTCTATTTTAAGATGGTTTAAGAGTTTTACCTCAAACCCAAGTTAGGGTTTGGAAATTTTCAAATCTTCCTTCCTTCCTCTAACTCACGGCTTCACCAAAAATGGGATCCAAGAAGTTTTTTTGTTAGTTTTTCTTTCACTTCCAAGCCGTGCACTTTCAAGAAGAAAACCCAAAAATTTGTCAAGAGTTACTCACCTTTTTCTCCTCCTTCTCTTGGTCACCAAACCCACGGCCACTAGGGGTTGAACACCAAGATTTTTCAGTTGGTTCTTGCTTGATCCTCCAAGCCGAACACTCCAAGAACAAAAGCCCCAAAATTTCTCAACTTTCTCTTTCTCCTTTCCCCTCCCTTCCTTGGTCGGCCACACCTCAAAACCCACAAGAAAAAAAAAATTCCAAACTTTGCTCTAACTTCTTCTAGCTCAAATCCAACACTCTAGAAGCAAAAACCCTTAACCAATTTCAGATTTTTCTTTCTTCTTCTCTCCTCTCTCCCACGGTTTTTCTTGCTGGATTTTCTGAAGAAAATTTGCAAGAGGTTGGCTGCTTTTGGTGAATAAAATGAAGGGTTTTATGAGGGGGTATTTATAGGCAAAAATGGTGAGCTTTGGGTGTTCAACTTTTCCTCAAAATTTAGCTTTATGTCTTGTCTTGCTTGCCCCCCCCCCCCCCCTTGGCTGCCAAATTTCATGAGGGAATGGGGGGAAAAGTATGGGCTGTTGGTGGCTGAAAATATGGGGAGGAAAGGGGCATGTGGCAGCCAATGGTTGGTTCTAGAAATCTCTAGAAAAATTTCCCCTACTAGCTCACCTTTTTCCCTTGAATTTGGCTTTCTTTTTCATGTCTTTTCTCCTTAAATTGTGGCTTATGTCTCCCTTCTTTTTCCTTGTGTTTACAGCCGAAAATTTGGGGGAAGGAATGTAAGGGTTTTGGTTCATTTTTTTAACAAAAGTGACTAGGGAATGGGAAGACTTTTGATGGACAAGAGTGGTTGCACATTTTCTCCTTAAATCTAGGCTTTCCCATTCCTTTCTTTTCCTTTTTCTTTCTAAGGCTGCCGAATTTGTGGGTGAGGGGCAGCCCCTCATGTGTAGTCTTGGGTTAGTCGGAGGTGATGTCAAGGGGTTGATGTCATCTTCCACTAGCTCTTCCAAGGTCTTGTTTGGCTATTGTGCTCTTTCACAGCTCCTTTCGCGCTCCATAGTTATTTCCAACACTGTGATGAGCATTCTCATTTGATTCCTTGGTCCAAAAATTCTTCAATGTAAATTTGGACCGAAAACTTTCTTTCTCCAATTTTTCGGAGACCTTTTTGCCCCTAATTCTAATTCGGTGTGCTTGATTTTTCTAGAGTGGATTTATGGCTTATTGTGCTATCTTGATCATAAAACTTTGTTCTCGGAATTCTTTCCATATTCCTTCATCATACTTGTGAAGTCAACCTTGTGACCCGTCTTGGTCAAACTTTGACTTTCTCGGTTAAACCTTTGACTTTTTGGTCAAACCTTTGACTTTTTCGTCAAAGTTGACTTTCGTAAAAATTTCATCCTTTTTCATTCTTTTTCCTTTAAAAACCTCATTCTTGGCTCATAAATCATTAATTGAGTCTCATAACAATTAAATGAGGACTCGAACATTGTTTAAATAAAATTATGAACTTCTCATTATTATTCATAATTTTTCATATAACACATCATAAACACATAAATTAGACTTTAATTCCTTATGAACAAGGAGATTACAAGTCTACAAAATTTCGGATCTTACATCCAAGCTCTCAAAAATTTTCTCTTCTTCCTCCCTAGCAAACCCGAGCAACTCACAAGTAAAAGCCCTCTAGAATTTCTCTGATTTCTCTTCTCCTTCTCTTCCTCTCTCCCGCGGTTTTTCTGGAGAAAAAAGGGCAGAGTTTGGCTGCTTTTCTTGAATAAAATGAATGGGTTTTATGAGGGGGGTATTTATAAAGGAAAGGGAGAGCTTAGTTGATCAACTTTTTCCTTTAAAAAGTGGCTTTTTCTCATTCTCCTTTCCCTTAACTTTTGGCTTTTGTCTTCCCCCTTTCCTTGTGCTTGCTGCCGAATTTTTTGTGGGTGAATGAGAGAGCTCCACATGGCTATCTTGAGTGAGTGGAAGGTGAGTCATGGGTATGGGCAAGTGGTCCTTGGCTTGCTATGCCTTGTTTGGCCATTTTGCTCTCCAAAACTCATTTTTTTTCTTTCCTTTGTACTACACAGATAATTTTAATATTGTGATTCTCCAAAACACAATATTTTTATTTTGTTCCAAAGTACAAAATTTATCTGTGTGAATTTTGGATCGAAAAATATTTTCCTCTTAATTTTTCGAGTCCTTTTTGCCCTTAAACTTATCTCGGTGTGCTTGATTTTCTAGGGACGTTCTAAGACTTATTCTTGCTATCTAGTTCACAAAACTTATTCTCGGAACTCTTTCCGGGTTATACTTGAAAAATCTCGTAAAGTCAACCCTTTGACTTTTTGTTGGTCAAACTTTGACTTTTCCGGTCAAAGTTGACTTTCGTAAAATTATATCATTTCTCGTTCCTTTTCCTTTAAAAACCTCATACATGGCTCATAAATCATTCATTGAGTCTCATAAAATTTAATGAGGGCTCAAACATTGTTTAAATAAAATTATGAATTTCTCATTATTATTCATAATTTTTTATGTAACACATCATAAACACATAAATTAGACTTTAATTCCTTATGAACAAGGAGATTACAAGTCTACAAAAATTTCAGGTCTTACAACCTATCCTCCTTAAAGGATTTTCGTCCTCGAAAATTAGAACAAATCGGGGTAGTCTCTCCTCATGTCTTCTTCCCGTTCCCATGTCGCTTCTTCAATATGGCGGTACCAAAGGTATGACCTTGTTCCTTAGCACTTTTTCTTCTCCTGCCAATATCTGGACTGGCTTCTCTTCATACGTCAAGTCTTCACGAATCTCGATTGGTTCATGCTCGATTATGTGTGAGGGATCCGGAACATACTTCTTTAGCATTGACACATGAAATACATTGTGTACGTATGCTAATTCTGGGGGTAAAGCCAACTTGTAGGCCACATCACCAACCCTTTCGATTATTTCGAACGGCCCTATATATCTTGGACTTAACTTCCCCTTCCTTCCAAATCTCATAACTCCCTTGAACGGAGCGACTTTAAGGAAAACCAAGTCTCCTACCTGGAATTATAGTGGTCTTCGGCGTTTGTCGGCGTAACTCTTTTACCGACTGAATGCAGTCTCCATCCTTTGACGTATAAGCTTTACGGTTTCCGTGGTCTTCCGAATGAAGTCCGTAGACACAAGCTCTTTTTCTCTTGTCTCGTACTAATGGACTGGCGATCACCATCTTCTTCCATACAGAGCTTCATAATGAGCCATTCCAATTGTAACGTAAAAACTGTTGTTATACGAGAACTCTATTAAAGGAAGCTTCTTATCCTAAGTTCCCTTGAAGTCCATTACGCATGCTCGCAACATATCTTCTAACGTCTGGATTGTCACGACCCTTCTAGCCACCCTAAGACCCACGCGGTGCCTGACTGCGCGAACCTGGAGTGTTCGGTCCGTGACATTTACTTACTGACTTGCATGATTGAAAAATAAAGTTATCCAATTTCTAGAGTAAATTTTTTTTTCTTTCTTTTCTAAAATCGTTACTAGAAAACATCTTTTGTGGAAATCATAGAACTTTAACTCAAGTAAAATATAGCTTAAAACTACTTTTCTTTTATAAACTTTGTCTGATGTACTCACTTGAGTACTGAGCTTTCACCTATGAGGAAAGCTCCATACATACATACATACATAATCTAAATCGTGGACCAGATCCGACCTACAGCGGACCAGTACAACACGTGGCAACTGGCTTGCCATACTGCTAAAACTGAAAACTGAACCATACATGCTAAAACATAATGAAAATACATTTTCATTTTAAACGCATTTCGGAAACCCCGTAGCAGTCCATACTCACGTTTCACATTCTGTTGCGCCATCTCTCCACAGCTTGTATTAGGAAGTGCCGGTAGGAAACTTACCTACAACATGAACGTAAGTAATGAGCTAAAAAGCTCAGTAAGCACAACATCCTATCTGCATGCAACTAATGCACGAAAACGTGTACCAATTATGATTTATTATTAAAATCATTTATGGTCTTACTACTGATGTTATCTTGCTACTATAACATGTGTGTATGTACTTCGGTATGTAACCATGTAGTGATTAAAGGTAGTCCGACCAAACCAACTTAAACCATGAAACACACAGTTTAACATGGAGTAGTGGAGACAGTCCTTCCATATCAAGTCAAAACATGGAACATGCCGTTTTAACTTACCACGGAGGCAAAGTCAGTACAACACAACATGTCCTACTTAACTTATCTCATGTCTTACCATGTGACTTATTAATAATGGACATGCTTCGTGATGCCACAAATCTAACATAAAACATACTACATGCTTGACATAACATAAACATTCTGCATAACATGACATACATACACATACGGCATAACATGACATACCACATAACATGAACATAACACATACTGCATGCTTAACATGAAACATACTTAACATACTTATTGCATAACATAACATATCACATAAACATACTGCATAACATCATAAACATACTGCATCATGAAATCCCATTCATGATTTCTTAAACACATTATATGCAACAAACATGTTCATGCTGTAGGCGGAATTGTACTTACCTTTCCGTCTTATGTTCTTGCTTAACTGTCCCTTCCCAGTGCTGTTCCACTACTGGTACAGCTGCAGGTTCTGCCTGCTTGACATAGGACATGATCTACTTAAACTGATGAAAAATGCTGGTAAACTAACCAACATATTTACATGATCTTGGTTGTATGTCCCCTTATGCGCAAAGCGTCTAACTTGGTTACCAACGGTAACCTGGCGTGCCAAGCCAAAACTAAACCTCTAAGGGTTGCTTATCTTAATCCGAAACTATCGGGTCATATCTGATAACCCTTTAGCTGAGCTAAACGGTATCCTTTAGGGTTAATTTGGATAACCCTTAAGGATAAACTAACTCTATGCTATGAGTTAACTAAAAGTCAACTAAAGTCAACCTTGGTCAACGACGGTCAACTATGGTCAACCCTCTATGGTCAACCTTTCGGGTCTCGGGCTTGACCTGGTAACTCGGGCATAACTCCCGATTACCATTCGTGAACTAAACGCTTGCTATAACTTTGCTTGAAAACTCTTATTTCCTTTCTTGGAAAACACTTGGGGATAAATCCCAAAATTTACATTTCGTGTAAAAATTCATAACTTGAGTCATAAAATCCAAAGTCTTGGTTTTATGCTTTGTAAATTCATTTTAGGTTGAAAACCGTCTTTGAAATGATTTTCATGGCCAAAACACTTGTTTAAGATAGAAAATCAATTTTTCTAAAAACTTTGTTAAACTTGTTGGTGCAGGAAATTTCGGATTCCTGAGCACCCTTCATAAAACAATTTTCGTTTCAAAATCGGTACGTTATCTGAAAAAGTTTTCTTCACAAAAGTTCTAGCCCTCGAAAAATGCTAAAACGTTCGTGTTTTACAAAACTCCTAATTCGGCCTAGAAATGTACCAGTTTTGAGTTGAAACTGGCTGACCCCGAAACGAAACTGGGTCTGGGAACTTAAAAGATTTAGCCACGGGTTTTGGCATTTTTGAAGGCCATTGGAGCCTTATTTTGAAAAACGGCTCGCGTGCTCCCCTAGAAAAAGTTGTTCCGGATAACTTTCATGTTTTACGTTTTCCTAAATTCGGCCTCTAAGGGCCTATTATTTTTCGTTTACGAAAACTAGACAGACTTGAAACCGAACCTGCCAGTTTCGTGTTTAAATTGTTTTTACGCGTCCTACTTCGGAAGCTAACTCAACCGATCACTCGGGAGCCTAAAACATCAACATGCAACGTTAACTAACGTCCCACATGTTTTGACATGTTATCCCCACGTGGTCATGCAAACCAAACCGGAACTTAACCTAGGTTTGCATAGCATTCTAGGGTTGCATCACATGAAATAGAACCGAAATCATGCAACACCAAAATAAAATCTAACATCCTAGCACATGAGCCATACTCGGCTGCACCTAGAGCAGGGACATTACTAACCATACAACCATGTAAACTAAGCAATCACGCATCATAAAACATAACACATAAACCTAAAATCATGCATACTAAACTAGCTAGCCATACACCCTAAATCAAGCATCACACCCCTAGCTAGGCATTAACCAAAATTAAATGAGCTTATGCCCTTACATTTCATTGCTTAAATACACATTAAATTTCCAAATTTAATGCTTAAACCAAAGCTTAGGGTTAGGGTTTACCTCTTGGAGATTTTCGGAAATTTGGTTCCACTATGGAAGCCGAACTCCTTTGATGCCTTGGCTGCCCTCTTTGCAGCCGAAATCTCCCCACCAAAAGGGGCTCCAATTTCAGCCATGCACACACAAACATAACCATGATTATCCATCCAATCTTGCATGGAAAATTTAACTTAAAAATTCAAGGATCTACCTTGACTTACCCATGGGTTGATTGGGGCTCATGGATCCGAAAATCTTGTCCCTCTTTGGCTACCACTGCACACGGTTTTGGCTCCCAAATTGCACCAAAAATTTGCACCAACTTTGGTGATTTCTCTCAGCCAAAGCCGAGCCTCTTGGCTGCCCCTAAGACCCACCAATTTTCTGCTCCTTCTTGGCCAAAACAGCCACCCACCAAGCACCAAAAATCCTCCTTGGCACCATGGTTGGTTTCTCTTCTCCATGCTCGGCACACCCTTGGTTTGGACTAAAAATTTTTCTCACTTTCTCTTCTCTCCCTCACACACGGCTTTTGGTCAGAAAATCTGGAAAAATTTCCAGATTTTCCTTGCTTGCACCAAGCTCCAAAACCGAGCACACCATGATGGATCACACAAGATTTTCCAATCTTTTTTTTCTCTTCCCTTTTCTCTCCCTCATGGCTCACGGATTTTCTGATGGAGATTAGCCAAAGTTTGGCTGGTTTTCTCCATTTTCCAGCAGCAAATCAGTCCACAATGGGTCCTATTTATAGACTTTTTCAAACTTTTCAAAAATTGCATTTTGACCCCTAAAGTTTCAAAACTTTTGACTTGTGACCCAAGGGTGGCCGGCTGTCTTCAGCTCATCAGCAGCTGGCATGGTGATGTCATGGCTGATGTCACTTGCTTACATCATCGCTTACCGCACAATTTTCTAAAATTACATTTTTGCCCCCAAAAATGGAAATTCTTGCAAAAATGCCCTCTAGGTGTCCGATTGTCCTAAAAATCAACACACCCATCCTATTTTATGA